>CAUYRH010047006.1:0-39673 GCA_963574655.1 Perodicticus potto
ACAACTTGGAAAGCCCAGTATCTGGGAAACAGTTTCCTGGGAATCTTTGCTTAAGTGACTTTTTACCATTGTTTAGCTGGCTAGGGAGGTTGAGGTAAGTTTCTCATCATTGTGTTTACACATTGCTAGGGAGTCAGGGAACTCAGAGAACTTCCTTGTCAGAAACCTATTCTCAGAATTAAACCAAAAAGGGGGGTTTGAGACAGATGGGGACTCAGGCTGAAACAGTTAGGAGCCTTTAGGGGTCTTCTTGCCTGGTCAGTTACTACATCTCTAAAAAAAAAAAAAAGAAAGAAAGAAAGAAAGAAAAGAGAGAAGGAATTTACATTGGATTATTCTCATACAGCACTATGAGAATAGAGACCAGCAGTATAACTTGCCCATTCTCCCCATAGTTCTTTACCATGAATATCAAAGGAATACCTGAGATCTTGTGATGTTGCAGTTTTGAGGAAAGAAGAACCATCCCCTAAAAAAAGAGATGGTGGTTCACATTTATAATCCTAGAACTCTGAGAAGCCGAGGCAGATGGATTGCTTAATCTCAGTAGCTCGAGACTAGCCTGAGCAAGGGGATGACTCCCTCTCCAAAAATAGCCAGGCATTGTGGTGGGTACTTATAGTCCCAGATACTCGGGATGATCACTTAAGGCCAAGCATTTGAGGTTGCTGTGAGCTATGATGCCACAGCACTCTACCCAGGTTGACGGAGTAAGAGTCTATCTAAAAAAAAAAAAAGTTGCAGCCACTGATTTGAGAGCCTTGAAGAGTGAAACTAAAAAAGAAAACAGTAGCATGAACTGAGGAGAGAGGTTCAAGTAGAAAAAAGCAAAACCTTCCTCTGAGAATTTTACTTCTGTAAAACTCCAGTCTTGTGAGTTGAACAGAATCAAATAAAATATTATTCTGAACGTTATACTTTCATATTCTATTTACGTCCTAAAATCTCCCTGTCTTTTAGTTAGGAACATTTTATTCTTGTATTACAATTCTTTTCTTTTCTTTTTTTTTTTTTTTGCAGTTCTTGGCCGGGGCTGGGTTTGAACCCGCCACCTCCAGCATATGGGGCTGGCACCCTACTCCTTTGAGGCACAGGCGCCACCTGTATTACAGTTCTATGTTTTAAATTAAATAGCCTGATAAAGCATGGTAATTAGATCAAAAGAGAAAAAAAATGCAAAGATAGACTGGATAACAACAGTAAGCTGCTAACAGGAAATACAGTGGGAATGTAAGGATATAGGAAGTTTGAAAAAATGAGCATGAAAATGCATATACAATCAAATTCTATTAAAAGTAAAGGATGTAATTATACTAATGTTATAAAGAGTAGATTTAAGGCACTTTAAAGCCTAGTAGGCTGACGAAATCCTCACATAACATTACTCTGACCACTCCTTTTGATTCATTCCACTTGGAAGGATTCTTGCCATTATATAGAGGCCAGTCAGAGAATCTTCCTCTCTATCAGGTAAGTCTTCTGGGGAAAATATCTCTATTGCTGGAGAGAAGCAACATCATTTCATCAAAATCAACATTCATAAAGATGTAACAATTTTAAATTGGTATGTAGTTAATAATACTTTAAAAATGGATAAAAATTAACAAACATTAAAAGAAAGGAGAAAAATATCCAATTATAGTATTTTAAACATACATCTTTTTCAGTAATCAATAGAACAGAACAAAGTATCAATAATGGTTCATAACATGCAAGCAGCATGATTAAATAAGCCGGCAAAATGAACATACATAAAACGCCATAAGAAATAAGTGCAAAATATGCATTATTTTCATGAAAACTGGAACACTTTCAAATAATCAAATCTTCATAATATTTTACCATGATGAAATTAATACCAATTACAAAAAGATACCTGTCGAACATCTCATATTTGTAAATTAAGGGATGTATGTTTCAGCCATTTATCCCTTCTCTTCTTAAAGGGAAGAAAAGAGAAAATATTTTATCTGAATTATAATGTAGCATATATACACAACAAAAGTTAGAGAAAGCAGCTCCTATAAGACTTAAAGAAAGATGCTAACTTTAAAGGTGCATATTAGATTATCAGAAAGAATGAAAGTTGATGAATTCAACCTTTATCTCAAATAGATAGTGAAAGATGAGAAAAAAAGGCAGAGAAAGAGGTGGCAGAATTATGGCTCTCCAGAGATGTTCAAGTCTTAATCCCCACACCTGTGGATGTTTGGGGTCACATGGTGAAAGAGAGTTAAGGTTGCACATAGAATTAAGGTGCTTACCAGCTAATCTTAAAACATGGAAATTATCTGGTGTTATGTGAGTAGATGCCAAATAATCACAAAGGTACTTTTAAAGTGATAAAAGGAGGCAGGAACTGAGGTCAGACTAACAATGAGGATTTGGCTGACCACCGATGATTTTGAAGACAGAGAAAGACTGCTATCCTCAGGAAATAAATAGAAACCTCATCCAGAAACTATCCCTCCACTTTAGCCCAGTGAGACCTATCTTAGACTTCTGACTTTCCAGAAATGTAGTTTAATAAATTCAGGTTGCTTTAAGTTACTAATATTGTAGTAATTTATTACAGCAACAGCAGAAAACTAATATGTATAAGAAAGAAAATGATGAACTATAGAACTGAAAGTAATTAACAAATTAATGTAAAAATAATCAACAAATTTGGTTTTATGAAAAGACTTACAAAAAAAAAAGATAAGATAAACCCCTAGTAAGACTCATGAAGGAAATAGCTTAGATAAACAATATCAAAAATGAAAATCTTAAAAATCAATAAAGATGTTAAAAGTAGTGGGAATACCATAGATAGCTTTTAAACATGTAAATTAAGTGGATAAGGTCTCAGAAAAATATATTTTACCAAAATTGATTCAATATAGAATGGAAAATTTGAATAATAGTTTACCAAGCAAAATCAATCAGCAGGGAAGACATCTTTCAAACAGCCTGGCCAGTCTGAAGCCAATTGTCCAATTTGTAACCACATTCCAGAACCAATAGTGATGTGTTTGTGCCAAGAGTTCAGAATGTAAATCAGCATGCCTGTGTGAAGTTTGAAAGGGAAGACACCATTTTTCTGAACGTGGATGTAGCCCTTGAAGCTGATGCAACCATCTTTTGATCTCAAGAGATTAGAATGCTGCTGTTTCCAGCAAGACTCAAGTGGAAAAATATAATAATACCATCAAGAACATCAGTGACAGTCCTGTGCTACTGGTATAAAACAAACCTCAAGACTGCCCTTCCTCTGAACTTTCAACATATTTATGAAATAACACATTGTCTTTATTCATGTCGGTTTTGTGTGGCTTTTCTAGTTTTGAAACTTAAGAAAAACAAAAACTATGTGGCTCTTGAATGAATGAATGAATAATTGTAGTTACATGTAGGCAAATCATTTATGCTGCTAGCGAATGTAAAGCAATTGAAATTCGTAAGAATGAATCTCAGTGGGAACACCAACAGAAACATGGTAATAAGGTAGAATGATGAATGAACTTCAACTATGAAATTAGTTCTTCTTCATGTGAAGCCAAGGTAAAAATCAAGATGTACATAAGCCAAAACTTGGATACCTCACTTTCATCAATAGTAGCAATTGTCTTAACAGATAAAAAAAAAAATACTTAAAATTTCAACATTACAATAAAAATAAAAGAATAATAAATCCCCTCCTTTGAGTCTATTTGGAAGATCAACACAAAGATTTTTTATAATCTGTAAAACAATATATATTTTCAGATTAAATATCCCCATTCTTTTAATTTCATGTATTTTTCCAGGAGTTACATTAATTTCAACACATTTGACAAAATGTCATAGTATAGTATTTAAAAAATCTAAATATCGTTCAAGCCCCAATATAATAAGTAAAAATAATTACTTTAAAATATGATCATAATTGTTCTGAAATACTTCCTGTAACACTGACTGTATCTTTATTAACATTAAGAGTGTAATATTTGCATTTTTTTTTCTGGGCTGGGTTTGAACCTGCCACCTCTGGTACATGGAGGTGCCCTACTCCTTTGAGCCACAGGTGCCACCCATATTTGCATTTTTTTAAAAAAGCTTTCATGATGATTTAAAGAAATGTCTAGAAACTCTAAGATCAGTAAAATAGTCTCTTCTCAGAGAAAATACTATAGGAAAAATGCATTTTCACAAAAGGTCAAAAATGACCTCCAAAGAAACTATTCTTAACCCTACACAACTTAGATTTTTTCCTGGGGTAAAGAAGTTGTGTAAGGAAGTGAAGTCTTTATCAGTTGGTTCATTATTCTTAGCCCTGCAGTCTAATGATCATCAGCTTCTTTACCGCACATCAGAAACTTTGCATTGTGGTGTAATACATCATATCACATTCATTAGCTACAGACTGGACTACGACTTTTTAAAGTAAACGTTACCTATAGCTGGCATAGTGACACCTACCCTTAGTCCCAACTAGTCTGAAAGTGGAAGACCACTGGAATCAAGGAATTTGTTTTTTTTTTTTTTTTTTGGAATCAAGGAATTTGAGGCTACAATGAGCTATGATCAAGGCACTGCACTCCAGCTAAGGGACAGAGTGAGACCTTGTCTCAAAAAAAATGTAAGTGTTGACCATATCTTATCATATATAACTGCAATGAGATTACCTATTATTAATAGTCATAATGGTTCCATTGGGTAGAGTGAGTAAAGCTGATAGGTTTTTCTACATTCTATTGAAGTTCTACGAATACCACCATTTTGACCTATTTGTTCATTGCCTATCACCTGGTTGAGAAGAGAGGATTATTACCATATAATGAAGAAAACTCAGCTAGTCCTCAGGGAACTGAAATTTTAAGTGTGGTCCCATTTGAACTACCACCTAACTCTCTGAGTTAAAGAAGAATGCTCCATACCCTGGTAAGCTTTGACCAACTACAGCTCTGGAAAACATCTTGACTTTAATAATCTCATGAGATGAACCAAGCCAAAATTGCTCAGATAAGCTTTCTCCAAAGCTAGGCCTATAAAATCTTTGAGAAAAAAGATTGTTATAAGCTAATTTTTAGACGTTTTTTTAACCCAGTGTTGTATGACTAATAATTGTGCTCATCTTAAAAGCTCTCCCAGTGTTGTATGACTAATAATTGTGCTCATCTTAAAAGGATATTCAAGATATTTAATTTGGTTGAGTTTCCTTCCTAAATGTTGGTGAAACTGACGTCTCAGGAAAGTTAGTGACAAATAATTCTTTAGAATCTCAGTGAAGTGTACATTATGTGTTTAATTGGGAACAACAAGGACAAACATTATAGAGAATTGTATTAACATACTGCTATATGTGAACCTTTTTGTTCTTAATCTACCTGTTAATGTATTTTACACTCTTCCCTAGAATGTCTTAATCCATCAAAATTGTACTATATTAGTAGAAAGAACATACAGTTTCTTTTCTTGGTTGAAATAAAACTTGTTAGAAAACAATGGTTTCTGTCCCTTCTGAGCCTTTCCAGAAATATAAAACTATGTAGAAAATAATAGAGAGACAAAAACCTGTAGTTAAATTGATAAATGGCAACAAGAAAAAGAAATTTAGAGGCTTGGTGCCAGTGTGGTAGCTCACGCCTATGATCCTAGCACTCTAGGAGGCTGAGGAGGGAGGATTGCTTGAGCTCAGGAGTTGAACACTAGCCTGAGCAAGAGTGAGACTCTGTCTTTGCTAAAAATGGAAAAAGTAGCTGGGCTTTGTGGTGGGTGCCTACAATCCCAGCTACTAGGTAGGCTGAGGCAGAAGGATCTCTTGTAGCTTGAGCCCAAGATTTTGAGGTTGCTGTGAGCTATGATGATGACATGGCACTCTACTCAGGGAGACCTAGTGACCCGCAAAAAACCCAAAACAAACAAACAAAAAACAGAAGAAATTGAGAAATGAATCTCAAGTTTCCAAACTGGACATGTTGAATAGAATCAAGCAAGAAGGATGGCGTAAGCTTCAGTTCAGTGAGGTTTCCAGAAACAGATTCTTCTGTAATAAAATAGAAAATGGCATGCCTCTTTATCACATTAGTATACTAGAAAGATTATTACAGCCTTATGAGAAATAATTGCTTTGTACTATAAGCTGCCACTAAAATCAATGTTTCTAGCATTATTTCAAGAACAAAGACAGTTTTCAATGAAATTCAACAAATGAGTTTTCATAAATAATGTTAAATTAACTGCTCCATCTTTCTTAGTAATTATTTAATTACTGTCTTAAATATTGACAAAAATATTAATACAGGTTTTCTGGATTATTTTTATGGGCTTTCTGGTATCTTTCAATCACATATTTATGCCTAGAAAATATTAGAGTAGCTTTGTATTCACACACATATAGGAATACAGAATCCTTACCTTGACTCTGTTTATAGGTCCATATGAACAGCCCAACTAAATCATATCACTTCCAAGAAGATTTTGTTTTAATGTAGCTTTACAGCCAGCAATCAAATTAAAAAATTTTCCTATAAACTAACTGAAATTATACTAGCATTGTTTATGGACACTTATGTTTCAAGGCATCATATGTGATTTGTGTTTTTACATGGATATGTTGAAATATAGGTGATATATTAGCCTTATGAATAGATGACCTATTTTTGTTATTAGGAAACATTTCTTTAAAGAGGTTTTTGGTTTTCTTTGTTTTGTTTTTGGAGAATGGGAAAGAAATGCGGTTTACTAGATTAGGAGCTGGAGTTCCTATGTAAGTGGAACACTGCTCTCTGTGTTGGAAAATATCAGTGTGAAAAAGGAAATCTAAATGCTTTTGGTTTTAGAAAACATAAACGAGCAAACAGCTGTAAAATCTTAGGGCTGCATGAGAAACCAATTTGAAATGTGAACAACAGACAGGACATCCATTATTCAAATTGCTATCACTAGACAAGTATAAAATTTATTTGATGTAAACATAATTTCTGAAAGGTAGCTAAGAATTTCCCTCTTTAAGTGAAAAATGAAACTCTATTCCCAGAGCTTTTGCAGAGTGTCTTATATTATTGTATTATCTTGTACTTTCTGAGTTTTCTGTATCAATTGATAGAATGAAAATGAATGTAAATATACTTTTTTCTTCGTAAAACCATATTTAATAGTAAATTCATGAATAAGACTTCTATTGACAATGATGGAAGCTCTTTTCAAAGCTACAAAATCCCAACATTTGAGGTAATCTGAACACATTTTTGTTCTTTGCTGAAGAATTATAAATAAAATATGTATGTTATCAATATATAATTTAATTCTATTCACCAAACTTTTCAGGTTGCATTCAAATGAATCAAAAATTTTAAACTGGGATTAATTAAAAAAAAAAAGAAATCAGGTGTCAAGTCGAATAATAACGTTTGAATAAGGCATGGTTCATGGTTATAAACAAGGGAAAAAGTTGGTAAGTACATTAAACCAGAAACCTATTAACAAAATCATAGACTGTTATCTCAGAAAAAAAAAACCCTCCCCTTCTCCGATTTTAAAGACGTGATTGTTATATCAATTATTATTGTCCCAAAGACTATCAAAGCTTGATGATTTGTTTTTTTCTCTTTATTCTATTTTCTCTCTGATGTTCATATTGGGTAATTTCTGTTATTTTAACTTCTATTTCACTCATTCTTTTCTCTGTATCTTCTGTTTTTGAGCCTGCCCACTCTGTTTGTGTGCCTGTGTATGTTTAAATTTCAGTTACTTCATTTTTCATTTGTAATTTTTTTTTCTTTTTGAGGCAATCTCACTCTGTTACTTTGGATAGAGTGTTGGGACATCATCACAGCTCACAGCAACCTCAAACTCTTGGGCTTAAGAGATCCTCTTGCTTCAGCCTCCTGTTCAGCTGGGACGATAGACACCCACTACTACACCTGGCTGTCTTTTCTATTTTTAATAGAGATGATTCCCACTCTTGCTCAGACTAGTCTCAAACTCCTGAGCTCAAGGGATGCACACCTGCCTTGGTCTCCCAGAGTGCTGGGATTACAGGCCTGAGCCACTGTGTCCAGATCTAAAATTTTCATTTTGGTTTTTAAAATTATCTTTTTTTTTTTTTTTTTTTGTCACAGAGTCTCACTTTGTCGCACTTGATAGAGCGCCGTGGCATCACAGCTCACAGCATCCTCAAATTCTTGAGCTTAAGCAATTCTCTTATCTCAGCCTCCCAAGTAGCTGGGACTACAGGTGCTATTTTTAAATGCCACCACAATGCCCAGCTATTTTCAAAGATGAGATCTTGCTATTGCTCAGGCTAGTCTCAAAACTGTGAGCTCAGGCAATCCACCCACCTCAGTCTCCCAGAGCTAGGATTACAGGCGTGAACCACCACACCCAGCAGAAATATCTTCTTTTAATTTGCTTAGGACTTCTATTTTTTTTTTCATTTGTTTCAACCATTTTTTACATAGCTTGTTGGAGCATTTTTATTATGATTTCTTTAAAATCTTTGTCAAATAATTCTAAAATCTCTATATCCTAGTGTCAGCATCTATTCATTGCCTTTGTTTCATTCAGTTTGAGATCTTTTGACTATTAGTAAAACAAGTGATTTTTATTGAAAACTAGACATTTTGTATTATGAGATGACATTTTATCAAATCTTTTGTTTTGGTTGGTTTTCTCTGGCACTGCTGTCATAGAAAAAGAAGGGCACTGCCTTATTACTGCCAGTGTAGAAGTCCATATAGTCCATGGGGATACCTTTGGAGGCTAAGAGATGGGGGGTCCTCCTTTACTGCTAGGCAGGTATGAGAGTCCTGGCCTTCCATTGGTATCCTCTGATAAAATGGTGAGATGACCTTGTTACTGCTAGATATGGTGAAAGTTATTATTTTCAGACCACCTTTGATCCCATCACAATGAAGAAAGAGAAAGAGGTTTGTAACTCTCACGCATGGGTGAAAAGTCTCCTCATGTGATCTCCGCTGACACTGCTTATGGGGGCTTTCATTACCAAGTAAAAGGAAAAATGGGGGGAAATATGTTTAGTTTATCATTTAGGAAGTCGAATTTTGATTTCATTCAAGTACTTTTTAAATAATCCATCTTGTTTCATGTTATTTGTTTTTATGAGTAAGGTATAAAATAACACAAAATACTACTTTCTTTTGCCATAGTTATAAAAGTTTCCAATGAACAGTAAGAACATGCCATTCTGATGTCCTGATATGGAGAAGTATAACTAGATGCATAAGTAACTCACAGAACTACTTGCCTCTGTTTGATACATCACTGAGTTCAAACCAAGTTCACAAATTATCATGAACTATTCACAGCCAGTGAATGAGTATGCTGAGATACTGTTATAAGACATGTTCATTTTTTCAAGTTGCAGGAATGATCCAAAATATTGACTTTGGCTCAACAACTCCCAACTGACCTTTATTGGAAAGTGTTGTTCGATGAGAGTCTTCTTTACAAATTCTCTTTTCTTCCCTTCTCTTTTCACAGGTGTCAGACCTGCATCACAGTCTGAAAGCACCCTTGGCTTTCTTTGTTTCCTTCTACTTTAACCATGAAGAAGTATCTGTTCAAACTCCTGGAAAGTTAATTTTGTTTTGAGATCTACTTCACAGAGGAAAAGACTAACACAAATCTCCTTCACAATAATTATGTGCATGTAAAAAATGAATCAGTTGACTATAAAGCATTAAATAGTAAAGATACAAGTAGTTGAGAATTGAGAAAACTATCATGAATATTGTAAATATGAATATTGTAAATATGAATATCCAGCTTTAAGGAATATTGCTGGGGGGGCAGAAAACACTGGCAAATACAACTTTCTACATTTGTTTCATTTGTATTAATATTGATGTTGGAATATTCAGACATTAGTGTCATTTCAGATATATCTCAAATTGTTTGAATGTCTCTCATCAAAAGGTAAAGTCTAATTGCTTTCCCCATCATTGAATAAGGAAAGCTTCAGAGAATTGCGTGTACTTTTTTTTTTCCCTTTTTTATTTTTTCTTTTTAATAAAGACATTGAGAATGAGGCAGAAGTCCCACTGGGTGACTTGAGATTAGACCATAAAAGGCAGTGCCATTTCAATTTAGTTCTTTAAATATGGACTTTGGGAGCCCTCATTCTACATGTGTACGTAAGAAATCCACCTATCTCAAAGCCACTATCCTACAGAAATCATGTGGAGAGGTCACTCAAAAATAAAAAGAGAAATTCCAGATGTCCCAGTTCACTTCCACTCAAGAATTTGGGTTTTCCCTAGACATTATACTGAGTGACTTTTCAGATAATTCCAACTTCTATCTTTTAAGCCACAAAAGCCAATGACAAGTGGATCAGAAATCAGCACTAGTCAACAAGGCTGCCCAGATTCCTAAGCACAGTGAATGTTGTGGCTTTAAACCACTAAGACTTGAGGCAGGGTTTCATGAAACAATACATCCTGGGACTATTAGACAGCTGTATCTTGCTGAGTTATACTTTGGTATAAGGTTTGAATATGTTTTGTGTCTTTTGAAACTCATGTTGAAATTTGATTGCCATCATAATAGTGTTGGAAGCAGGACCTAATGGGAAATGTTTAGTCATGGGGCAGATCTCTTGTTAACAGATTAACACTTTCTTTTGAGTATGTGAGTTCTTGCTCTGTGGCAATGAATTAGTTCCTAAGAGCAAGGTTGTTATAATGGAGCCCAGCCTCTCCTGCAAGTCCCTTTGCACATGGCCATTCGCTTTTCTTCTTTCTCTTCATGTCTTGATGCAGCAAGTCATCTTCACCAAAAGCCAACCAGATGCCAGTGCCATGCTCTTGACGTTTCTGGCCACAAGCATTGTGAGGTAAATAAACCCTAAATCTCTTTTCTTATTTTTAATTAGCCAGTTTCAGATCTTCTGTTACAGTAACATATAACAGACTAAAAATGATTCCCTCCCAACCGCAGGTATATATTTATTGATTTATCTGATACATATAATCAAATTTTGATTTGTTTTATATATATATATATATATATATATATATATATATATATATCAAGTATTGATTTGTTGGCATATATGTACATATATTTATTTTTGGAATCATTCTTGTGAAAATGGAAGAGGTTAACTTCATTTAAGTTTTGGGAGCAACTTCATATAATCAAACCCCCAGATCCCCACTATTGAATTTGATAAATGTATTTCTTCATGTTAAATTCAAATACTATAAATTAAACTGGTAAGAGAGATAATAAATGTAGCATGGAAAATAGATTTAACATATGTGCCGATTTGTAGAAACATGAAACCCAGCACCTACTTTCATTTTATACAATATTCAAAACTCAGAATCTGGAATTATAGCATGTTCTTTAAACATAAGGCAATCAATAATATGTGAAGGACTGTATTATCTCAGTAGGAGATGGTAAGCCTCGAATAAAAAAAAACAAGAAAATATAGCCATACAGGAACAAAGTTCTATTACTGTATCAACCATATAATTATCAACCTTTTACAAACCTATCATCAGAACACTTGTCTTTTCCATCTTTTTGAGCAAAACAATGTTTAAAAACAAACAAAGGAGGGAAAAATGTTAATAGTACCACCTATGGGGTGTGCAAATATATCCAATTTTCATGTCTCCTTTGTGAAACTGACAACCATTATGTTTAATCTGGCCAAGAACTTAATAAATGTCAGTTTGACAATTAACTTTTTATCCCATGGATTTTATCCCATGCATAAAAGGAAAATATTCCTTTACTTCTCAAATTTAAAAAAAAATAGCTATACATTTCTGTTAAATATAATTGTTAATTATTGAAAATAATATGACATGAGGAAAGAGCAATTGAAATTGAATTTGCTGACCTGTAATATACTTGTGAAATGAGATAAATATAGGTGCTCCATTTTCTGAGAGTTCCTTCATAACAGAAGCTAAATTAAATAAATAAAAATATTATTGCTCTCAACCCAGAAAAACAAGGTCATAAATTGCATTGCCTATCCTACACAGATTTTGCAAGTAATGCCCTGAAAGCCAGTTCTCTCTGAAAAGACAGCAAGAATTAATCTACGGAAGGACATGAAGACTGCAAACACGTATTAGTGCTAGTGCCAAGTTAATTTGGAAATGTAAAATTTTAGTGAATCTGAATATACCTTGATGTACTTAATGCACATTTAACTTAGGCTTTGTCTAAGAATCATGCAATAACATTTTTATTTTTTTAGACACACATTTGAAATGATAAATTAATATTGAGATGAAAGAAAGCTATTGCTGATATAGTTGTTTTTATTTCTGAGGTCTCCACAAATTGTGTCTTTTGTTTCTTACTCTTTTTCCTTTTCTTTCTTACTCTTCTTCTTTGATTAATTGCTTAGTGTTTTTCTGTACCTTCTTTTTTCTTTTCATGGGCTCAAGAGCTGTAAGATACAACCTACTGTCAAGGAAACATCAAGATAGTTATTTTAGTTGATGAGTAAAGAACCATCTGAATGTAAAAGGGGAGATGAGAGAGAATAAATCAAGTGATGGTAGAATTAGAGACTACTGAGTGGGGGACATATATAGTAGTGCAGGTCTGGTAGTTAAAACAGAGTAAAGCAAAAGGAGGGGTGAGGAAATACTTTATTCAAATTCTGAAGCAGTGGAGAAAGAGAATTATAGAGGCAATACTTAGAAAATACTCAATTTCCTTCCTCCAAGGAAGGAAACGTCATGAAAGAAATGACAATTGTGCAGGGTCTTGAATGACAGATATGCAATTAATTAGCAGAGAATAAAACTGATTCAAATTTTACTGTCTGTTAAAAATATTATTTGTTACATTGTGATTGGGTTGAGGAAAGAGAATAGATGGAAATATGAGGAACATGCATAGAGACAATGAGGTGGGAAGACTGAGAAACTGAGTCTGCTGATAAGCCTGGGAAAGAATACAAGAAATTTGACAGTCATGCCAAAATGTGTGGAGTTGCGATCAACTGATGATGAGGGGATATTAATGGCACTCACTGCTCTCAGCGTGATTTGTATATGATGGATGTTTCTTAATCTCAAAGACAGAAAAATGATATTGGAAAAAGATGATGATTCCTAAATAGAGCTGCTCCCCAGAGTCACTTGTCAAGGCCTCTCTTCTCAAGGCCTGTGTCAAGTATCAGGAAGTTAGAATCAGATAATACAAGATATGGGAGTGGTGGCTCATGCCTGTAATCCTAGAACTCTGGGAGGCCAAGGAAGGTGGATTTCTTGAGCTCGGGAGTGCGAGACCAGCCTGAGCAAGAGCAAGACCCCATCTCTACTGAAAATAGAAACCCTAGCTGGGCATTGGGCTGGGTGCCTGTAATCTCAGCTATTTGGGAGGCTGAGGCAAGAGGATCACTTGAACCAAGGGTTTGAGGTTGCTATGAGCTATGATCCCATGGCACTCTACCTAGAGTGACAGAGTGAGACTTTTTCTAAAAAAAAAAAAAGAGAGAGAGAGAGAGAAAGAAAGAAAGAAAAACGAAGAAAGAAAAAAGAACAAGATATGATACAAATGAGCTCATTAGAAATGTCATTCCCCTTTACCATAAAATACAGGGATAATGTCAGGTGGAAATTATAAGATGTAATCCCAAATGGAAAAAATTTTTAAGATTTGTGTTTTTCATAGGTTAAATGCTGTTGTGCCTTAAGATCTGTCTGGCAATTCAATGGAAGTTTTGATATAATATGTCAACTTCTTGGCTATATAAGAGTAGATACGCATCTTCCAAGGAAGTTACACAAGCTATTTTATTCAACCAGTACCTGAAGTTTGACACCACCCTTTAAAATACCAACTTTCCTCTATTCCTAGCTGTTATATAATAGATGCATACTTTCTCAGTCTGAAATAGCACTGTTCTAGTTTGTAGGCAAAACAAGAAGCTGTGACATTCTATTTTAGTTTTGTCAAATAACTCAGGTGGCTCTTGACTGACACCTATTGGAAGAATCACCAAGCTATTCATGCTTTGGTGGTCTAGGGGGCAATTTGCTAGGGGTTCAGTTCCAACAACTTTTGTTCCATTTATTTTCCTTGGCAACACTTTTTTGTTGTTGTTTTTGTTTGTTTTGTTTTTGCTTTTTGTTTTTATTTTTCTACCTCACCCCTGTCTCTCTAAGTATTATGATGAGCCATGGATTCATGTTGGTTGGCTTATAACCAATAAATTAACCTATGCTGAATTGGTCGACATGGACAGGTAAGTCTTAGGAAAAACATGTTCACACAAGAGAAAAGTTTACCCTGGCAGATAAATTTATTTCTTTTGCAAACTACTGAGACTTCTTTTCTTCACATTTTGAAAGTTCACCCTGGGACATTTCAGAAAGGCTTGGTGAGCATTTCTGTTGAGATAAGCAATCAAGATGACCAAAGGACTGTAATTACTTCATGCATTCATGCAATCATTTGTTTCATAAGCATTTGTATCAGAATTCACAAACTAGTAGCCAAAGTGTGGCCTCCAGACACCAAACATATTATTACTCATCTATTACATTTTAATTGAATAATTCCTTCCAAAATATTTGAATAGAAAAATTTTATCTAAGAATCTGGATTTAAGAAATCTCCAGATGAACCAGAAGATACAGTGACCTACTCTGCATTTCCCAAGGGAAATAACTGATTGGAGCTCAGAACATGCCGTGTGCTCCCTGCAGACCTGTGAGCTTCCACATTTATCCTATCTCTTCCCCCACTCCGCTCAATTCCCCATTTAATTTACAGCTGGCACTTTGCAAGCTGGTATTCAATTGTGTTATGCTTCTGACCTTGACTGTGTAGGATTTAGAGAAAGTTGCTGGAAAAGGATACATTTTTTTAGCATGGGAAAGTAACTCTTCTTTGTTAAAAAAGGAGCAGTGTGTTACTCTGTGTGCCTTGTACCTACTGAGTATAGAAGGGTTTTACTAATGACTCCATTGACTTTTGAGTAGGGAGGAGAGAAGAGTTTTCCCAGTCATTGATAAACCCTTTCAATAGATTCCCGATCCACAGCGATGGCTCCTGGTAGCCAAAATCACACTTTTCTACCTAGTCCCCGTTTAACAGACAAGGAAACAGATACAGACTCAAGCTAAGACAACCAGAATTCAAAGCTCCTCTGTGTCCACATGTGAGAAGAACTATAAACTCAGCTTTTATAGGGCAGCTTTATTTTACAAAATGGATCAAGACATCCACTTTTCAGAGAGGGGCAACGACAATAGTGACAAATAAATCAGATTCTCAGAGGGAAAGATAATTGAGAAATAAAATATTGAAGACTTTTTAGTTGCTCTTTTTTTTCCTTGAATTTTAAGAGAGATGCGTGTATTTTTCAAATGAATGCCTTTGACTGGCCAAGTTTGATCTTAAATTCTTGAAATCAGACGATCTAAACTTTTACAGTGGAAAAAGAAAAAATCTGTTGCACTAATAAGTCCTAGTAGAAAACAGACAATGATCTTGCCATTCATCACCCATCAAACTGATGGGGTAAGGAGAATAAGATGAAGTCATCTTTTCAGTTTACTTCTGTTTATCTAAAGTCTCCTTGGTTTTCTAAAGTTAAATTATTCTCTACTATACATATTTCCAATTTTAAGCATGCAGAATTATAAATCATTTTGTTTATTATTGCTATGTTATTCTGTTTTATTGTTTGTTTCTCCTACTTTGAATGTTATCACTCCCAAATTTAAATGCAGCAAGTTGGAGCCACAAATTAATATTTATTGTATTAGAATTCCAGTAATAGATGCAATAGCATTGAATATTTCCAAGTTTATTTTTAATCTCTTTCTGAGCAAGTAGTTTGAGTCAGTCTCTTTTCATAATCTAAAAAAAAAAAAAGCTAACTCATTAATGAATTATTTTGCATATGAAATCTATCCCATCCTGGTATGGGAACCATAAAGATTATTGAGATAGGAATAATGCAGTAAGCTGAAGTGAATATTCGGCTCCAGTGACTATTTATTTAAACCAGTCTTCAAAGACTTTATTGTAATGTAGCAATAGGGACCATTGCTTAAACTTATTAATGCCTTTTTTTCTTAACTTCAGAAAAATCTTACCTCTTAGTAACTCATTATATAAATAGGAGTGGAGAAGCAACTTAATTAATATAATAGCAAATCAGCATATATTTAGAAAGCACAGAATATAGTTTTAAAAATGATTTTTTCCCCACAATGTGTTAATGAAAGATGTTTTACTGTCGGGGCAGAACTCGCTTTGTCTATGGACAGGAATAGTGAGGATACTTACCTTAGTGATAGGCTCCTAGGTCCTATTGCAGTGGAAATAAAGTTGAGTCATTGTCCTTTTTATTCAGGCATTATGAATGTTTATAACCTAATATTTTACAGTGATGAAAAATGGCATTGTCTTTACCTCTACTCTGTCTCTATCTTTAAGGCTGACTATAATTATAGCTAAAAATTGCTGTTCTGGGCCGGTCGCAGTGGGTCACACCTGTAATCCAGGAAGGCTAGTAGATTGCCTGAGATCAGGAGTTCAAGACCAGACTGAGCAAGAGTGAGACCCCATCTCTACTAAAAATAGGAAAAAAAAACAAGCTTGGCATTGTAGTGGGTGCCTGTAGTCCCAGCTACTCGGGAGGCTGAAGCAAGAGGATTGCTTGAGACCAGGAGTTTGAGATTGCTGTGAGCTAAGATGTGCCACACCACTCTACCCAGGGCAACAGGGTGAGACTCTGTCTCAAAAAAAAAAAAAAAAAAAAATGAAAGAAAGAAAAGAAAAAAGAAAGAAAGAAAAGAAAAGAAAAAAATTATTGCTGTTTTTTTCATGACACTACATACTTTACACTTCTTGTTTCTTATTTCTCATAAGATCCTGTTAACTGTACTTCACAGAATAAAAACCTGAAGCTTAGAGAAAGTAAGTAATTTCTATAAAGTCATACAGCTATGAAATGATAGCCGCCATTCACACTGTGCCCCAGAATTTGAAGATGGTTTTCCAACTTCATTCCGATACAGAGAAATGATGACACTATACTTTGTACAGGTTCCATGGTTTAAAATTGGTAATGTTTTTAACCATAACAGCAAAAAGTTGATAAAGAAAAAAGAGATGCTATTATTTGCGCCACTTTTCAGATGAGGCTCTTGAAGAAGTTTGTCTTAGAGAAATAATCAGGTTGTTATGTTCCGATCATAACCTAAGCTCAGGCCTTCCGATTCTGTACTCGTTGGATTAGCACTGCGAAAATAGGAGGATTCTTGGAGATTCATTTCAAACTAGGTTAAGCCCATAAAAGAAATTTATTAAAAGTATTCATAGGTTCTTACTGAACATAAAAGCAGATGTGTGCTCAGACTAATGAACGAATGGAACCACATTCTCAAATACCTGAGTCATTTTGTCTTCATACTTTATCTTCCTTGGTTTAAATCCTCTTGCTCTCTCTGTGGCCAAGTTGTCCTGTTTTCCTCACCTCTTTTCAGAAGGGTCGCCTTGAACTGGATCTTGCTTCTTTCTTGTATCAGTCTAGTCTGAGGGTCAGTGAAGTGTGCTTGTAAAGAGAGAGATGTTAAATATTTTAGGCTTTTCTGGCCAAGCAGTCTCTGTAGCAACCGCTGAACTCTGCCCTCACATGTGGAAGCAGTCACAGAGAATACCAAAACAAGTGGGTGTGATTGTGTTTCCAGTAAAGCTTGATTTACAGAAGCAGGTGGGTTTTGTGAAGCCTCGAGCAGGGCAATAGAATACTGATCTCTGGTCTAATCCATAAAATTGCTAACAAATTTTGAAATCATGACAGTCTGCCACTGTAAATCTGAATGTTCCACTCATGGGGCTCTTATAGATTGGATACCCAGACAACAGAAGTTTAACCAGTCTCGCTGCTATTAGTACCCGTATACATTGAGATCAAAGAACAAGTGCATTCACTTTTCTTTATCATGTCTTGAACTGGCTCATCATGGTTTTGGCCTGTAAAGAGTAGCATTTCACTCTTGCTAATAATTTCCATTCTATTTATACTTCAGGGAGGTAATAGCAAGAGCTATAAAGCTTAAATCAAAATTACATAGGCAACGGAGTATATTTTATCAAAGAGTAGTCTGTTTCATGGGATCTAAATGCAAAAATCCCCTTATGTGAAAGGCACACCTAGAAAAGTGTGTTCACATGCTGTGAGGATCTGCTCTGTCTCCTTGCTTCCATCTGCTTCATTTGTCTGGTTACAAAGCCACCTTTCCCACTTAATACAGAATCTGGTCTCAGGCTGCTCCTGAGCCTTACTGCTAGTGACCCAAGAGACGCAAACTTCTCTCTCTCTCTCTCAGCTCTGAAGTGCCTGGTGCAATAATAAAGGTCACCTTGAAACTGACTTGGCTACCTTGGATTAGAGACCTCATGCGTGGGCCACTCAGTGGTACTTAGAGGACTTGGTTAGATTGGAAAATGGCTGCTTCTGCTGCAAGTTGCCGATGAAGGAGCCATCCTCTCCGATCTCCTTCTCAACATGAAGATGAGGGTGAAGAACCTTATGATAATCCATTTCCACTAAGAATAGTAATTTTATTTGCTCTTCCTTATGATTATCTTAATGGCATTTTTTTCTGTAGCTTGCTTTATTGTATGAATATAGTGTATAATAAATATAACATACAAAATATATGTTAATCAATTCTGTGTTATCAGGAAGGTCAACAGTAGGCTATTGTTGTTAAGTTTATGCAAAGCCAAATGGTACACATGGATTTTCAATTGCAGTGAGGTCATTATCCCTGAACCCTGAGTTGTTCAAGGGTCATCTGTAAAATAAATCCTCCACTGTAAAAATCCAAAACAAAAACAAAAGTACACAGCACCTTGAAAGTAGAAGAGAAGAATTTATTTTTCCATAAAACCCCCCCAAGATTGGCTTGGCGTCTTTAGTTCAGTGGCTAGGGTAACCGCCACATACACCGGAGCTGACGGGTTTGAACCCAGCCTGGGCCTGCCAAACAACAATGACAACAACCAAAAAAATAGCTGGTGAAGCTTACTAAATGCAGACTATAAATGTCTTGACAAAATAACTAAGAAAACTCCCTGGAATCTATGTTAAACAGTTTGATGAAAACATTTCAGATTGTATACGAAACCAGCACTTTATACCCCATGATTGCATTAATGTTCACAGCTATGATTTAATGGAGAAAAAAAAAAAAAAACTAGCTGGGCATTGTGGCAAGCACCTGTAGTCCCAACTACTCAGGAGACCTAGGCAAGAGGAGAATGGCTTAAACCCAAGAGTTTGAGATTGCTGTGAGCACTCTACCCAGGGCAATATGTCATAGTGAGACTGTCTAAAAAAAAAGAAAGGGAAAAAAAAGCCCCAAAGGTAAGTTGTTAGGGAGCGCAGGACAGTTCACAATATCAACATGGACTCTGGAATAATATGAGTTTGAACAACACAGACCATCTTTAGAATGTACTTATCACCTCCTAGTCATAGTGAGCTGATTCACAGAAGGGGCTGAATCTGTATTTCAGGATGGAAGAAGGATAAAGGCAAAGAATGAAAGGCTCACACCAGCTGAAACAATTGACATCTTCGGCTACATTCTCAGAAGTCCTACCAGTAACTTCCCCTTAAATCCCAGAGGAGAGAAGTCAATTTACACTGGAAGCAGGGAAATGTATTTCACGGGAACTGGGGAACAATATTATGATTCTTTCTCTCATTTTTTTTTTTTTTAGGGAGGAGGAAGAGTCTCACATTGTCTAGGCTAGAGTGCCATGATGTCAACCTCAAACTCCTGGGCTCAAGCAATCGTTCTGCCTTGCCTTCCTGGGGAGTTAAGATTACAGGTGAGAGCCAACACGCCTGGCCTCATACTATAGTTCTTAATAAACAGGAAGGGAAGGAGTATAAATCAGTCAAAAAGTTACCCATTTTAGCCTCAAATAGTCACATAAATAAATTAAGGTAGAAAGTGGTTATGCAGAGGAGAGAGAAGTAAAAAAAAAACGACACTCAGAAGATATGGAGAATATTTCTGTGGTTGGTGATTATGGAAAATTTAATTGTGCAAGGTAGATTGTAAGTTGCTAATGGTATAATAGAAATATGCATCTGTAGGGCCTGGTGAAAAGGTAAATTCATGCTGCTCACTGGAAGCAGAGAGGAGGAAAGGTAGAGGGCAGACACTGGGAAAACCAACAGACGTGGTTAAGGCATAGAAACTTGAGAGGTACTGTTAGACAATTTTAAATGTTAGTTTGATGAAAGACTTAGAAAGGCCATATGAAAGCTAAGGAGTCAGCTCTTACTCAGGGTAAGATATTTTTCCTTGGAAGCATTTGAAGGAGGGAAATGCTTTAAATAAACCTCTGCCCCAACATTGCTTTGTTATAATGCAAAATATGTATGGTCCTATGGGCACAATATGATTGTCCTGGGCCCTAGGCACTGTTTTCTTCATGGCCTTTTACTTTATTAAAAAATATTTATGTTAACATTACCTTGGTTTAAAAGAAAATACCGACATATATTAACAGTACGTATGAAAACACTTTCTTGGACCTAATAGGACATTTTTTATTCTGATACTAAAAGAAATTAAGATATTTTTATGAAGCCCCAAAAGTATTATGGCCCCAAAGCCTGATGCCTTGTGCGTTTAATATTGCTTTGCCCATGGCAATAATGCACATATACCACATAGGGGATTATGTAGTCATAAAATTGCTAACAAAAGACTGTGAGACCTTCAGAAGAAGAAGGAAGAGCATTATTTTCCCTTAAAATAGTCTTCAGGCTCAGTGCACATAGCACAGTGGTTACAGGGCCAGCCACATGCACCGAGGCTGACAGGTTCAAACCCAGTCCAGGCTAGCTAAACAACAATGACAACTGCGAAAACAACAAGAAAAAAGAAAAATAGGTGAGCGTTGTGGTGGGTGCCTGTAGGCCCAGCTACTCAGGAGGCTAGGGCAAAAGAATCACTTAAGCCTAAGAGTTTGAGGCTTGCTGTGAGCTTTGATGTCACAGCACTCTACTGAAAGTGACATACATAGCGAGACTCTGTCACACAAAAAAAAAGAAAAGAAAAGAAAAAGTCTTCATATTGGGAAGGTTCAGCTTCCATGAGTACAAGTGAAATTGTGCCCTCTGAAGAACAAAGGAATGGGCTGGCTTAAATAGAAAAATTTCTCAATCAGATCCATTTATGCAAATGAAGGACCCAGACTTGTTAAATTTTGATTGGCCAAAATAGTTGACTCCTGACTGGGCAGTTTCCAAGCCCAGAACAAGAAATTGTCTCTGTCAGAAGTTTGTTTCTTTTAAATGGCTGGTGCAGATATGGGGTGGGATCTGGTTGCAATTTAGTTTGGCCCCAACAACACAAGCTATTTGGCTTGTCTTGGCACACTTTGGCAGGTGCTGTGATACTTTTACAACATCTTTCTAAGAACATAGAGTATGTGACTGCTTCCTCATGGCAGCCATGGCTACCTGGTTCTGTTTCACATTTGAGCCCCTTGTTAGCCACAGGAATCCACTGTGCTGGCCTCCCAGGCACAGACATGAATGAGGTAAAAATATGATCCAGATTGATGACAGAGAAAAATAGCACAAAGGAAAGAGATTTAAAAGCTAATTTTCAAGAGCATTTGACAGGGCATGGGAATTATTTGGAAATAAAAGTGAAAGAGTCCAAGATAATGTTTGGGTTCCCTCAACCAATCCTAGGGAACATTTGGGGGATTGATGACTTTTCTCATTTCCTTTGTCAGTCTCCTTTCTGTCCTGTCCACAAGCTTCCCATATCTGATGTGGCTAAGCTGGTGCTGTCTGCCCTCCTCTCATCTGGTCATTCTACTGACCCATCATTGCAGTTGATTTAGTTTATCACTCTCTGCCTTGAAATATGTTTTCCCTGTGGTTTACAGGACATCTGCTTATCTGGGTTTTAGCTATATGCCTGGTAATTACTCTGGCTTATTTTGCTAATTCTCCCTCAGTTCCTCAGTTTTCAATGTTGAACATTTCTTTTTGATATATTTTAGTGACTGGTGGTATTTCTATGTATATAGTGATGCGATTCTATTCCATAGCTTTAAATTGTATACATGATTCATTTATATAGACTGGCTTACTGCCTTGAACTTTATGCCCCTACACCCAACTGGTCACTTCAAATGTTTTTTTAAAAATCGAATAGGTTACTCAAGCTTAACTTGTCCAGAATTGAGCTCAGGATAGTATTCCACAAACCCCGTCTGAAACCTTTCACATAGCATTTAGTAGCAACTTCATTATTTCAGTTGTTCAAGCAAAAATATTGATGTCACCCTTGACTTCTCTCTTACACCTATTTATAGTTCTTCAATAATTCTGTTAGAACTACCACTTCTTAACAACCCATTCTGTGAACATTTTCTCTAGTTTGACTTGTGTCATTAGCTTGCTAAATATTCACTCTCCTATCACCTGACCCCTTCAATTTATTCTTAAAACAGCAGAGTAGTAATCTTAAAAAACAAATAAAACCATGACACTCGTATGGAAAAATAAATAAAAGCACTCCAATAGTGATCCATCTGAGTCAAAGCACTTCTTATGACTTACAAGAGACTGCACGATTAAGCTCCTACAACCCTCTAACTTCATGTCCTACTGTTATTTCCTTTCTTGTTATCTCTTATGTAGCTATTTGGGCTCCTCATTGTTGCTTCAACATATTGACCATACTCCTTCCTCAGAGTCTGCGCCCTTGACTTCCCTGAAGACATCTATATTCACTTTATTTAAACCATTATTCTGGAGTTCACTTCTCAGGGAATACTCAGACCTAGCTAAAATCACAACCTTACTTCATCCCATAATAATTATTATTTTAGATTTATCTTCCACTCCTAAAGAACAGGGGTTGGGTCTTTTTTTTTTCACCAGTATAACCTCCATAGCTAAAACATAATGGCCTGACACATAATGAGTGCTAAGTAAATGTTGATTAATATATATAAGTAGCTGCCCACTCAATTTTCTTCTCCAACTAAGAAGCTTGATTAATTCCTATATTCTCGGTCACCACTAAAATGTGTCTGATTTTTCTATTCTGTTTCCTCTGGATTCTGTCAGAGAACTAAGTTTGACAAATTAGTTCAACAAAGATCATTTGTTGAAAATGATTGTTAGAATCATTTGTTAAACCACCTGTATTTCATATAGCCTTCAAAAAGAGTTTTATTTCAATTCAGATGGAAGGAACTTCTGAATAATCAATTTGTGAGTTTCTGAGAATATGGCAGATTCAGCTAAAGCAATAATATAGTAAGGAATTCTTATGACTTCTCAAATCATAGCTCATGGACAGTTATCTACGTCATACGAGCAAAATCGTCTCAAAAGCTTTCTTGATTTATGGAGCATAGCCAAACAGAAAATAGAATTGCTTTTCTGGAACTCTTTATATGAGGCGACTACAAATATCTGATTTCTCAAGTGTACTAAATTCTTCTAACAACTACCTGTTTCTCAGCTGAAAACTGGGTATTGAATAAGTGACTATTCCAATACCGGATCTATTTTATTCTTTAAAGCTGCATTATATTTGGAAACAAATATTTCACTCATGGTAATATAGTGGCAAAATGTGAAGACACTAATAAACTTTTTTGAAAAAAATTGCCATTGCTGATGATAAGCTGTCTTCCTGATGTGTTTATGTATTTCTTCATTTGAAAGATGTTAGAGGAAGATTCTAATCATGTATTTTTTCTACTGAAAGTAACTGATTATGCGGATGTGTGCGTGTGTTGTTTAGCAAGGGTTAGTTCAGGGTTTCATTTGTCCATTTTTATATATCACAAAAACTGACACACTCAGGAGAAGTTGGTTGAATGAAATTAAATTGTGTTTCTGTATATGCATTTATGTCTTCAGATTTATAATGTGTTAGCATGAATACACAAATCCTTGAAAATAAGATATAAAAAAAGAATAGTTGTACATATAAACCTATTGGGCTTTATCAGTCTGTGGATATAGATGGGATCAGAGTGGCTGTACTTAGGCCCAATGGAAGTTCTTGTCCACTTTTGCCTCCATGTTCTGGAAGCCTTTCTGCTTTACCTTCCTGAGTTCACCTCTGTCTTTTTTTCTCTGCTCCATCCACTCTAGTTGTTGCTAATTACTAGTGAATCATCCAGGCTGTCTGCTCCCACTGTGGTAACAATGATGTCCTTAAGAAGTCTTTCCAGATGTATGGAGGAAAACAAAAAGATTCTTGGTCTTCGTGACCAATTCCTCACACTGAGCTCCTACAGCACTTTTTGTTTTATTATTCATAATAAGTCCCTTTTTTTAACTACTGAGCTCAAGCAATCCCCCTGCGTAGGCCTCCCAAAGTGCTAGGATTACAGGTGTGAGCCATTGTGTCCAGCCATAACAAGTCCCTTCTGATCACTCCTGAGGTTCTGCTAGTAAGGTATCCTGGTGAGGTAACTTGAATAGCTTCAGGATAGGTTAGTCACCAGACAAAGTCAGTGATTACATGGTTGGAACTTTCAGTCCCACATACTAACCCCTGTATTGCAGGTAGGGGATGCGAACAGAGATTGAGCTTTATGAAAACTCATGAACAGTGAGATGTGGAGAGCTTCTGTGTTGGTCAATGCAGTAACATGCTGGGAGAGCAGTATACCCAGAGAGGGCAAGGACGCTCTGTATGCGATCCTCACTTACCCTGCAACACAAGCACATGTTTAGCTTGGCCAATGTATCGCTTCCATTGGGCTACGAATAAGTTGTATCTTTGTAGGAAAACAATAAAAGGTTTGCCTGAGAGTGTTTGCCTCCCTAACTACCATTAGCTATTCTAGCAAATTATTGAACTCAAAGAAGGGGTCTGGGAATCCCCCATCTGTAGCGTGCTGCTCAGAAGTATAGGCAGCCCACAACTTGATACTGAAATGGGGCAGTCTTGTGTGACTGAATCTATACATCTGTAGAATCTGCTGCTAACTCACAGTAGTGAATGTTAGAAATGAATTCAATCCTAGGACACCCAGTTAGTGTCTATAGAGTTAGAGAATTTGTTGTTGGTGGTGGAAAGCATCTAAGATGTAACTCTTATGTAGTATCTCAAAGGGGATGGCCTATTGTTGTGGGCTTGTGTGGACACCTATTTATTAATGTAATGATTAGGAAGTATAATTTGTGCATGTGAACAGGTGCAAGGAATTTAGATATCCTAAAAGAATGAGATAAATATGACAATGAACAATTTTCTTATATTCCACATGAATTTCCACTGTCTCTCTGGCATTTTTGTGAATGAAAAACTTAGAAAATTATATGAACTTAAGCCTAAGTCTGTATTATACATGAATACAAATTAGTACTGTATTTCTAGTTATCCAATATATAAGTTTGAGCATTTGAATATTTCATTATGTGAGACCTCTTTAGAGCATTAGTCTTCAACTTTATAAGACTCAGCATCTCTTTACATAACAAATATTTTTGAAAACAGTGTTTTACATTCTGAAATAGAACACACGTTTGTAAATTCACATATATACATATATATATGTGTGTAAATGAAACATAGTAATGAAAACTACAATGTGTGAAATAAAAAAATACACTAGAGGGAGAGAGAATTCTCCCTTCAGCTCTGATACATCAAGAACTTGGAAGTTGTCAATTCCATTTTTACATCAAGAAAGAGCTAGGCAAAGTAAAAATCAATGAATTTTGTTTAATTCATCAAGGAACTAAGGATTTAGGGCACCTTAAGATCTACTTAGTACTTGAGCATCTACATATTCAAATACATATTAATGTATTATAAACCTATTTTTCTTACTTATATTAAAATTAAGGAATTATATGTATATTTCATATTAAATTGCAAATGTGGATTATATTAAAGGATATAAAACACTGTTTCCGAAAATATTTGTTATATAAAGGAGATGCTGAGTTTTAATGAGTTGAGGACTATGCCCCTTTGTGTCCCATTATCACAAAATAATCAGTGCACTGAAGGGGCCCTATGTTCTAAACATAAAGGGAGAATTCTTCTTTATGGCTGAAGCAATATTTTCCTCCATGGAAAGATGACTTTGGTTGTCATATACATACCCTGTCCTTGCAAGTCAATGGGAACAAGTGACAAATATTTGAAAAAGGATATAATGCTGAACCTATTATCCAATGTTCTCACAATATTTTGGTAAAAAATTGATTTATATTTATACATTTACATTTAATTGGGATTAATTTTTCCCAATTAAATGTAAATGTATAAATATAAAAATGTATAAATATAAAAAAAATTTTTCTTAAAAATAATCTTATCTCGAGTGGATAAACATCTTTAAATCTTAATTTTAGTCAAACTGAAGCATTGACCATTCCTCCCCATCCCACTTTGGCCTGTATATTATGTATGTGTGTATGGGGCGGAAGTGTTTGTGTATTTTATTTTTTTTTGTGTGTGTGTGTGTGTGTGTGCGCGCGCGCGCATGCACGTGTAGAAGGATTCCTGTTTATTAATTTAAATATCTGATTTTATATCTGGTCAGAGAAATAGCTGGATGTTATCTATTTCACTTTTGGGAGATTAAAATTCTTTAGAAGCAAAATAAAAAAATATTTTAGGTAATTGAGATGAGCTAAGAAAACCTACTGAGTTTCATTTATTAAGGTCCTTCTGAAACAAATAAAGCTCTATTTGTTGGAACAGGAAATTGGCAATGTAATTAGTCTTTAATGTTGAGAAGGAATGTATAGCTATATCAGGTATATATACTAAAATATAAATATGTAACATATTTCATAAAAATTTATATTTCATATAAATATAGAAGACATATGTTAAATATAAAATATAACTACATAATAGATAGATTGTAGATTGGGCAATGAATCCTTAGATAATCCACTAAAGTCACAAAGAAAAAAGAAAAATATTAATACATTAAACTCATCAAAATGGAAACTTTGCATGCTTCAAAAGATACCATCAAGAAAATAAAGACTCAAGCTACTTAATGAGAGAAAATATTTGTGTATTATATATTTGATAGAGGTTTAGTATATTGTGAAAAAAAAATAAATCCTAAGGCCCCCAGCCATCTTAACAGAGGCTCCCTTTTGGCCAGGGGATCCCAGTAAAACCTTAAAACTCAGTTCTTGACCATGAAGGAAAGGGGGGTCAGACACACCTTTGACAATAAGATACTATATTATTAAATATTAACATAACATAACACCAGTCAGAGAAATTTTAAATTATCTGTAGACAATCAGTTTGCTTAACAGATGACTTCAATTGGTATATTGTGGCTTGTCTTTCATTAACAGACTTTCTTAACTTAAAACATGGCAAACTTGGGGGCAGCGCCTGTGGCTCATCGAGTAGGGCACTGGCCCCATATACCGAAAGTGGCGGGTTCAAACCCAGCCTCGGCCGAACTGCAAAACAGAATAATAGCCGGGTGTTGTTGTGGGCACCTGTAGTCCCAGCTACTCTGGAGGTTGAGGCAAGAGAAGCATCTAAGCCCAGGAGTTGGAGGTTGCTGTGAGGTGTGTGACGCCACAGCACTCTACCGAGGGCGATAAAGTGAGACTCTATCTCTACAAAAAAAAAAAAAAAAAAAATGGCAAGCTTTTAAATAAAGATCTTTTCTTGAACAAATTACAAATCAAAGATTCTTTGGACCCACTTATAAGCCCACTTTGAGTGATCCTACCTTTTAGGGCCAAACTCTAGTGTACACTTTCCATCTATTGATTTATAATTTTACTTGCAATTTTTGTCATTGGAAATGTATAAAACTAAGCTATACTCGAACTGTCCTAGGACCACTTGCTCAATATCATCGTGTTTGATTCTCTAAGCCACAGTTGCACCTAGATGTACATTTGGCTAATAATAAACACCTTTAAATCACTTTACATTTTTTCCCATTAACAATGTAGAATGTATATATGAAAAATGTTACAGCTCAACAATCAAAGGATAACACAATTTTAACAAATGGGAAAATGACTTAAATAGACATTTCTCCAAAGAAGATATTCAGATGGTTACAAAGCACATAAAACCATGCTCAACATACTAAATCATTAGAAAATGTTAATCAAAACCACAATTAAATACCACATCCTATTCACTAGGATGGCTTTAATAACAGAAAACAGCAAACATTGGAGAGTATGTGGAGAAATTTTGACTCTCATGTATCTCTGGTGGAAATGAAAAGTGACACACCCTTTGTGGAAAACAATCTGGTGACTCTCAAATGGTTGATGATTGACCTACCATATGATCCAGCAATTTTATTCTTAGATATATTGAATGGATAGAAAGTAGGTATTTCAAACACATATTGTATACAAGCATTCAAAACGTGCTATCAAAACAGAAAAAGATTGGAAACAAATCAAATGTGTATCATAATAAATGGATGAACAAAATTTGGTATATTCGTGCAATGGAATACAATCCAATAATAAATAGGAATAAACAACTTACACAGCCTACAATACCGATGAACTTTGGAAATGTCATGCTAAGTGAAACAAATCAGGCACAAAAGATGACATATTAATGTTCTTCTTATAGAAAAGAAGATTAGTGATTATAGATGCTGGAGGGTAGAAGAAATTAGAGGTGACTACTCAGTGAGCATGGGAGTTTCTTTTGGGATGGTGAAACTGTCAGAACTAGATACAGTGGATGATTGCACATCATTTTGATTAAAATCTCACTGAAATATAGATGTGTGTGTATATATTTGCGTGCATACATATAAGTTTCATAGATAAATGGCAATGAATATACAGCCACGAATCATTAAATTAAAACAAAAATATAATTTCCACTAATATCAAAGACACGGTCTACACAGGGATATATCTGGTGAAAATATGAAAAATCTGTGCACCAGAAACCTAAAACTTTGCTGAGAAAATTAAAGACATAAGAATGGAGATAAATACTGTGTTCATAGGTCAGAGACTCAATTTTGTCATAATATCAATTGTCTCAAAATTTATGTATAGCAATGATATAAAGTTAATGAAATCTTCATCAAAATTCCTGCAGGATAAATGTAAAATTATTTCAAATTTTAAAAATCACAGCTGGTGCTTTTATAAACATTGACAAGATTATTTTAAAATTCATATGGAAATACAAAGAACATACATTATTCAAATAAACTTTGTAGTGAATAAACAAAATTTAAGCACTAGTTCCACATGGTTTTAAGACATTATAGAAATACAGTAATCAATATAGTGTGGTGCTGGCATCAATACAGGCCAAAACTATATGTATATATGTATCCATGGGACAAAATACGGTGTCCTGAAATAGACACGTACACATATGGAGAAAGGATTTGTGAGAAAGATGTAAAGATTATTGTATGGAAAATAAACAGCCTGTGGGGGTGGGTTCACTATTTGTCTATGACACACATTCCACATCCCCTATTCTCTCCAGTCAGAAGTTCTTTGAAATGATGCTGTCGGCCTTGGTCAATCAGACAATAGAATCATCTGGTTCACCCATCTGGCGAATGGCTCCAAAGATAGAGTAGGTTTTACAGGGGCCATTAAATCTGCTGGCAACTTCAGCCATGTTCACCTGGATGGACATGTGGTCCTTGGCACTCATGGTGTGGTGCTGGTGGAGCATTTCCGAGGCACTTTGTACAGGTCTACAAACTCACTGGCATCTTTCTGCATGTCAAAGCCTCGCCTGCTTCCACAAGAACTAGAGGAGGGAAAGAAAACTTCAACAGCTCGTCACTGATTCCAGAAAAATTGAATGCACAAAAATAAAGTATTTCATCTATATCTCACACCACAAAGAAAAATCAACTTAAAATGAATCGCCTAAATATAGAACTTAAAAACATGAAGTATTGGAAGATACCAGAAAAGAAAATCATCTTCATGATCTAACAAGGCTTCTTAGCTGTGACCAAAAAGTAAAATTCATAAAAGAAAAAAGAAAAAGAACTATTATGGTAGAATTCATGACAATTAAAAACTCCCTCATCCTTTCATAGTACGGTTACAAGAATGAAAAGATGACCCAGAGACTAGGACAAAATGTTGGTTAATCATATACCTGCTGAAAAATGTACAGCCAGAATATACAAAATCTCTCAAGAATAAAGAAAACAATGCAATTTATAAATGGAAAATATATTTGAATAGACATTTCACCAAGAAAGATGTCTGTATGTCAAGAACATCAAACAATGCTCAACATCATTAGTCACCATTAATTATGGAAATTAATGTAAAATTAAAATCACAAAAATGTATCACTACATACAGTAGAACAGCTAAAAATGTTTTTTTTAATGGCCAAATTACATATTTTCAAAGTCATAGATCAACTAGAACTCTTACACACTGCTGATGGTAAGCAAATGTGTAAAACCACTTGGTAAAATATTTTGGCATAAATATATTTATTTATTTGTTTTTGTAGAGACTAGATCATGCTATATTGCCCAATGTAGCCTTAAACTCCTACCTTAGGCTCTTAAAATGCTGAGTTTACAGACATGAGCCACTGCAGCAGGTAGACAATTTCTTAAAAATTTAAACACACACCGGCCATGAGATCAAACCATTCCACTTTTAAGGATTTAAGAAAGATTAATGAAAAAAACTTGCCTACAAATGTTGTTCATAATTGCCCATGAATCGCTTTTTCTATAACCAATTTTGGAACTTCTGAATCACTCAATAAATTATGTATGAACTAATTGAATACTTATGAATCAATAAATAAATTGCATCAAATATAATGAGATGCTAATCAGAATAAAAAAGAGGTTAACTATTGATACATACAAGAGTATGTATGAATCCAAAATAATTATGGATAAAAGAAGCCAGACTCAAATAATAATACTTACTGTGCAGTTCCACTTTCATAAAATTCCATAAATTCTCCAGTAACCTACAATGACCGAAAAATAGTGGTTTGGGGGATATAGAGGAAAGTAGAAAGGGGCAAGTGGGAAGGCCCACCAGGGGTCTGGGGAAACTTTAGGGTGAGGCATGTGTTTGTTATCTTGATTTTGTGATATATCCTGGGCATATAAATATGTCAAACTAATCAAATTGCATATTTTACACCTGTAGAGTTTACTGTGCACCAATTAGAACTTGAGATTTTGTAAAAAAAAATAACTGAAAGCCATTAGGGAAAGAAATGTGACCAGTTCGACTGAAACTTGAAAAGGAGTCAATAGGAAGAAAAAAAAGCATCATAAATGAAACAAGCAAAATGGTATTCAACATAAGTACAACTGTATTAGTAATCTTAGTAAATATAAATGATTTTATTTGACAAGAAACTCTTGGACAGGAAAAAATATAGCCATATATTACTGTGTAACAATTGTGAACAAGTTCATACATAATGTCATCTCTAAATAAATAAAGGTTAAAATAAATGAAGTGAAAAACTTCTGAGACCATCTTCATTCCAAGTACCTGCAGATTGCCACGTTTCACACCAAATCAGAATGGCTTAATTGGGAATCTATTATTACACAGTTTTTAAGAAGCTCCCTGATGTTTCTTGAGCACACAGAGGTTTAGGAAGCCGATGTCTTCAGGTAAGCCATTTTCTTGAATTCATTCTAAAGTTTCAAGAGACAGGTAAGCAGAAGGTGCGGGGCAGTGGTTTTCTGAGTAGAGATTATATCTGAATTGTCAGATATTATCCTGAACAGACTGCAGGACCCTACTCCAAAGTTGGTAGGCTGACTTAGTCGGTCTGAGCTGCAGCTTGGGGATTTGCATTTCTAATAAGCTCCCAGAGGATATTGAGTTGCTGGTCTAGGGATTACACTTTGAAAACGATTGAGATAGAAAAATATCAAGTTCATGATATTATTTCATAGGATTCTACTTCTCCTTTCACAAGATGCTTCATTGTATGCAGTGATATTAAAAACGAAAGTACTTAGAAAAGACCTATATACCCTGCAAAAGTGCAATTTAATTCCATTATTAAGATCCTGTTCATTTGATTCAAATATAAAGTATGTAAAATAAAAACAACAACATTAAATTTTTTAACCTTAAATTCTACTTTAGGAGTATAAGAGTAACCCTTATAAAAAAAATTCGAACTTTTGTTCAGTGTGAGATAACTTAAAGTGGGTGATTTTGTTCAAATTATTACTGAGTAGTAGAAGTGTCTTAATCATCCTTTATTGTTGACATTTTCCTTTATTTTCCTCCAAACTAAATCTTTTATAGATTTAGCAAGTTGGTCTGCCCACATGAGTTCCTTTCCTTCATTTCCATTTTCCATTAACGCTACCTCAGTGTCAATATCAATGTATAACGCCTCACCATGCACATCAAATTACATTCCCAATCCTATTGATTCTGTATCTATTAGAAACATTTAATTTTTGTGGTTTTCTTAATTTTTACCTCACTCAGAATTTCTTAGTTGAACATTGCAATATATTTTGACTGACGTTCCTACCACAAATTTCTTCTGATTCCTCTTAAATACAATTTTTCCAAAGTCTTATCTATTATTTCTGAATCATGGCTTTAGTCATATCACTTTTTTCTTCAAAACTATCTCTTTCTGTGTCGCTAAATAGTTTGTATGCAGTATAGAGTAACTGTGAAAATGTTCAATGTGATATTAACTTATTCACTTAACAAATATTTATACTATATTTATAAAATAGAAAATATAATTGCCTGGGATGGGCAAAGCTCTGTGCTAGACTTTGGTGGCCAGGTGTTCAAAGGATAAAAACGGGTACTTCCCTCATTGAGACAGAATCTTAGGGAGTAGGAAAGTATAGAACAAGGTGACAGAGAGGGGAGACATAACTAAAAGAGAGAGTCTTAATGTCTTTCTTTCTATGCCCTCAATTTTTTTTTTTTTTTATTAAATCATAGCTGGGTACATTAGTGCAATCATGGGGTACAATGTGCGGGCTTCATATACAATCTGAAATATTTTTATCTAACTGTTTGACATAACCTTCATGGGATTTTCTCTTATATTGTATGAAAAAATTTGTATTCTGCATTTAGTAGGTTTCACCTGTACCCTTCTGAGATGCACCATAAGTGTGATCCCACCGTTTACCCTCTCTCCACCCACCCTCCCCCTTGCCCTTTTCCCCATATTCTTGGAGACTTTACCTCTTTCATGTTTACGTGAATGGAGCTGGAACACATTCTTCTTAGCAAAATATCACAAGAATGGAAGAAAAAGTATCCAATGTGTTCAGCCCTGCTATGAAATGGATTTATAGCTTTCATATGAAGGCTATAACCCAACCATGCCCTCAATTCTTAATAGGTACACATATTTCTACATCCCTACATATTTCACATGAGCCCAATGGAATGTTTTCTTTTGCCTGAAAATGCCTAATTATTTCCTGTCTTTATTTACAGTCATGAGTTCATCTGGAAGGCTTTTCCTCTTTCTCCCCCACCTGAATTCCTACTCCTCTTTTAACACCCAATTCAAAGGTCTTCCTTCATCAAGCCAGAATTGATTGCTCCCTCTTCTGCACTCCCACAGCATATCGAATTTCAATTTGTACAGTGACTTACTTATCCGTCACTCACACTGGATGCATCCTGCCAGAGCACAGGGGCTGCGCCTGCTGCTGCCACCACAGCGTCTGTGCAGAGCATAACTCTAAATCACGCTCTTGAAGAGATGAAAAACATAATTTAAACTTAATTTTTTCTTGCCTTGCAGACAAAAAAAAAAGTTGGTAATTATATTTTTTTTCATTTTTTAACCTATTGCTATAGAGACTTACAGATAGAGACAAATAAGCTTTCTTCCACAAACAAGTTAAAATGAAGAATTAAGGTTTCAAAATACAGGCATGCTCTGGGTTCTGAAAGAGATGGGTTCGGTAGATTCATTAAAGAGAATTTGTATGTAAGTTGGTACCTATTACCTGTAATAGTCTCTGTTCATAAGTGCATGTTACTAAGTTGGATGTTTGTAACTCAGAGACTGCCTTTATGCTCTTTCTCAATGATCTATTAATCAAAATAACAAGGGATAACTATTTTTGATGTTTGAATGATGTGATGATGAATTTGAATTGAATTTCAATGTCTCTAAATAGGTCCTACCTGCAGCTGAGCTGGCTTTTGTTTCTCCGCAACGCTTCAGTCACCTATGGCTCAAAATTTCAGCACCTTGACTCAATATTCTATCATTTTACAAGAAACCTAAGAGCTTCGTCAATCATACTTCTGTAGTTAAAATCAAGGGGAAGGAACAGCAGATTGTGAGGAAGAATGATAAGAGGAAAAAACCTCATGAATTTGCAGCATGACAAGGAATTAACTAAATCTTCAGCTTAATCTATTTTATTAAAGTAAATAGTTCCATTTAAAAATCCAGTGCCTGACATGACCACAGCTATTTCTAGGTAAAATGATCTTCTTCAGAACCCTTCCTTAGGCAGCAGCATTGGACATTGATGTTATATGTTCGAACTTCACAATGTAAGTTATATTTTGTTTCACAATAATGTGTAGATACATTTCCTGTCCAAGTTTGCTTAGCTACTGTGACAGTGAAATTCTCTGAAGAAATGGGAAAAAAAATAGCTATTAGGTAAACCAATCAGGAGTCTAGAATATAAATCATGAAATGTTAACAGGAAAGTTAGTCCCAAGACATGAAAATAATTGCAAAACAGAAATCCTTGAAGCACATCAATAGTTAAACAGTTGAATACAAATAAAAGAATTCTTGCTTCTGGATTTCTAAACCTGTCTTATCTATTAAATCCTTCTATGTCAAAGTGAATTGCATTTTTTTTAAATAGCCTTGTTAAGGTATAATTTATATGTGATCAAATTCATTCTCTTAGGTGTACAGCTCTGAATTTTGACAGAGATACCCATGGCCTAACCACCATCACAATCAAGTATAGAGTATCCACCCCCACCATATATTTCCTTATTTAATTTCCAGCTTTATTATTCCTCCTTAGAGTCCTTCTTCATTCCCATGAAGTCTGGCCAAATTGAACCAGAGAGGTCAGACAAAAAAGAATACACACTGTCATCACTTTTATGTGTATTTAACCTATATTTCATTACATTTACTTGTATTTAACAGTTCTCCCATGATATGAGAAATGAAGATAAGTTTTACTTGTGGGGACATGGGATGAGGCTTGGGACCTGAATGGAGCTTATGGAGTGTTGATTACATTCTGTTTTGGACATGGGTTCTGGTTACACATGTATATTTAGTATATGGAGATTTATTGGTTTCTGTAATTATGAATTTTATAATTTTCTGTTTATGTTATATTTTAATAAAATAGTTTTCCCCATCCACAAGAAAAACATTTACACATGGCAGTAGAGGCCCTGAATAAAAGTCAAAATCGTTATAAGAATTTATAGGTTGTATTTGTTTTCATTAATCTTCCTTAAATACTTAAGAGCAGAATAGCTTGCCATGCTACTTTTCTTTCTTCATCCGTTCTTTTCCAGTCATAATGCTGTTCCAAGTACACAAAGAATATGCTTCTCCCTCAGGTTGTTGGACCAGTTGTGGCATTGTTTGGAATACTTTTTGGTTTAAGGAGGATGAACTCCTTCTTATTCTTCAATTCTTTGTTCAAATGGAAGATCAGTAAGGTGGATCTGAGTGTTCTTTTGATTGTTCTTCACTTTACTACTGAAATGGATGGAGCCAGAAGTTGAACGGAACTGGGGGGAAGCAGACACTCTGTGTTTGGCATAACTGAATTCTCCATTAGTCACAAGTGGGGATGTTGAGTAATCATTTGTGTTTCCAAATCTGGAGTTCAAGAGAGAGCAATCAGGCTGTCTGGAGGGATATTTAAAACTTTGGGTTCATGACATTACCAAAAAATTGCTCCTATAGCTCAGTGGGTAGGGCGCCAGCCCCAGATACCAAGGATGGAGGGTTCAAACCTGGCCTGGCCAAACTGCAACAACAACAAAAAAGTTGAGATTAACACAAGAAATGAACAATGAGGCAAGCCAACTTCAAGAGGCCAGGAAGTAGGGGAAAAATAACAAAGATCAATACAGGAGACTGAGGAGGATAAGTCACAGGGGTGGGAGAATCCATGGAGAAGGAGTGAAGAGCTGTGTCAGGTCCTGTTTAAAGTTAGCAGATCATATAACCTGTAAACCAAACACCTTTGAATGTTAAGGCAGGTTCTCTATTGGACAATGTTTTTAAAACAGAACTGTCTTGGGAAAACACAATCTATATAAGTCAAGTAAAAAGAGGACTAAGTGTCAACCACTAGATTTATCAATGTGAAGATTATGGTAGCAATACAACCAAGAACAAATATGAGAGTCAAGGAAAGCACCCATTTGGAAAGTGTTCCCCAAAATTCATATCTTCCTGGAATATCAGCAAGTGACTTTATTTGAAAATAGTATTCCTGTGTACAGCCATACTACCCTGAAAATACCTGATGTCACATGGAAATAGTATCCTTGAAACTATAATTAGTTAAGGATGCAGATGAAATCCTATTAGATTAGAGTGGGCTTTAATTTCAAAGAGAGCATCATTATAAGAAGGTAAAACAACAGAGAGATAGATATAAACAAATAATAAGGCCATGTGAAGACGAAGGTAGAGACTAGTTTGATGCTACTACAAGCCAAATAAAGGCTGGGCCACCAGAAGCTGGAGAGGCAAGGAAGGATTCTCTCCTGGAGCCTTTAGAGGGAGAGTGGCCCTGCTGACACATTAATTTCAGACATCTAGACAAACTCAAGAACTGTGAAAGAATACACTTTGTTTGCTTTAAGCTACTCAAAATTTTGAAATTTTGTTAAGGCAACATCCTAAGAAAGTAATGCAAAAGTTTAAAAGCATACTGGAAGTAGATATAGAACAGGGGTCCTCAAACTACGGCCCGTGGGCCACATGCAGCCTGCAGAGGACATTTATCTGGCCCACTGGGTGTTTTTGCCTCTGCTGCCTGTCCTGTTTAGCAGTGGACTCATCCTGGGCCTGCAAAATCTGTTAGCGGAAAAACCGTTGGTTGCATTCCCAAACAAAACATGTGGATTCACTGGAAAAGTTGCAAAAGGAGTTCCAATTTAGATTTAAAGAGCTTCATCTCCATGAACAGGACATATAACTTTTCCATAACCCATTTTCCATTGACATTGAAAATGTGGAGGTCAGTCCCTGAAGTCTCCACCCCAGCCACCCCTCTGCCAGCTGCTCCAATGCCACCTCTGGCCTGCGTCTCTGGCAGGCGGGAGCCAGGCGCTGACTGGTGCATGGAGGAGGCAGAGAGCTCCTGTGGCTCCAGCTCCGGCTCTGTGCGGGTGGTGGCTTTCTGGCTTCTCCATGGAGCTGGCCTGCAGCACCCGGATGCTCTAAGAATGTTTCCACTGTTGCTCAGAGGACACATGCTGTGAGATTCGGAATTCCTGGAGAATTGCCTTTGTGAGAAGCTCGAAGTATTTCTTTAAATTCCTTCTCTTAGTTTTTCAAAGAAACATCAAGAAACCATGAACAACATTAGTAATGAAGAGTTTGACTGCCACTTGCTTGATGAAGGTTTTACTGCCAAAGACATTGGATCAAAAAATCAATGAAGTTTCCTCTTCTGATGATAAGGATGATAAGGATGTAGCAGACCTCAGAGATGTTTTGAAGAAACACCAAAGATGACTAAAACTCTTCCTTGTGTCACTCCCTTTTATGCAGTCAAATGTAATGACAGTAGAGCCATTGAGAAGACCCTCGCTGCCACTGGACAGGATTTGACTGTGCTAGCAAGACTGAAATACAATTGATGCAAAGTCTCGGGGTGCCTCCAGAGAGGATTATCTATGCAAATCCTTGTAAACAAGTGTCTCAAATTAAGTACGCTGCTAGTAATGGGGTCCAGATGATGACTTTTGAAAGTGAAGTTGAGTTGATGAAAGTTTTCAGAGCACATCCAAAGGCCAAGTTGGTTTTGCGGATTGCCACTGATGATTTCAAAGCAGTCTGTCGATTCAGTGTTAAAATAAATTTGGCGCCACACTCAAAACCAGCAGACTTCCTTTGGAACGAACAAAAGAGCTAAATATTGATGTCATTGGTGTCAGCTTCCATGTAGGAAGTGACTCTACTGATCCTGAGACCTTCGTGCAGGCAATCTCTGATGCCCACTGTGTCTTTGACATGGGAGCTGAGGTTGATTTCAGCATGTACCTGCTTGATATTGGTGGTGGCTTTCCTGTATCTGAGAATGTGAAGCTTAAATTTGAAGAGATCACTGGTGTAATCAACCTAGCATTGGACAAGTAATTTCCATCAGACTCTGGAGTGAGAATCATAGCTGAGCCAGGCAGATATTATATTGCATCAGCCTTCACACTTGCAGTTAATATCATTGCCAAAAAAATTGTATTAAAGGAACAGATAGGCTCTGATGATGAAGATGAGTCCAGTGAACAAACCTTTATGTATTATGCCAATGATGGAGTATATGGATCATTTCATTGCATCCTTTATGATCATGCTTATGTAAAGCCTCTTCTGCAAAAGAGAACTAAACCAGATGAGAAGTATTATTCATCAAGCATATGGGGACCAACATGCAATGGCCTTGACTGGATAGTTGAGCGCTGTGACCTGCTGGAAACGCATGTGGGTGACTGGATACTCTTTGAAAATATGGGTGCTTACACTGTAGCTGCTGCTTCTACTTTCAATGGATTCCAGAGGCAGACTATATACTATGTGATGTCAGGACTGACGTGGCAACTCATGCAGCAAATCCAGAACCCCGAATACCTACCTGAAGTAGAAGAGCAGGATGTTGGCACTCTGCCTGTGTCTTGTGCTTGGGAAAGTGAAATGAAACGTCATCCAGCAACTTGTGCTTCAGCTAGTATTAATGTGTAGATATCATTCTGTAGCTGTTAGCTGCAAGTTTAGCTTGAATTAAGGGATTTGGGGGGACCATTTAACTTAATTATTGCTAGTTTTGAAATGTCTTAGTAAGAAGAGGGTTAGCACAGACGTAGCAATATGTAAGATTAGGAGATGGGGGGTCACACTTATCTGTGTTCCTATGGAAACTATTTGAATATTTGTTTTATATGGATTTTTATTCCCTTTTCAGACATGATATGAAAGAGCACCCTTCCGCTGCTCAGAAAGCATTTGTAGCTTGTACAGTGTCAGAATGGGCCAAAAGCTTAGTGTTGTGACCCGTTTTAAGAATAAAGTATCTTGAAATAAAAAAAAAAAAAGAAATGAAAATGTGGATACAATTTACCAAAAGGAAATGGCTGAACATCAGAATTGTGACTCTCTGAAAGATACATTCAAGTCAAGCAGCCTTCCTAATTTCTATGCATCTTTCCCCTCTGAAACATACCCTAATCTCAGGAACCATGCACTCAAAATGGCAACCATCTTTGGCAGCACTTATGTCTGTGAACAGATTTTTTCCAGAATGAAACATCTGAAATCTCCAACCAAATCTAGACTAACTGATGCACACTGGCATCACTTGTTATGACTAGCAGTGATAAATATGGAAACGGACATTGACCATCTCATTAGTCAAAATCAGGCCTATATTTCCCATTGAAATACCGGTAAGTCTGTTGATTTAACTTTATTTGTTC
>CAUYRH010047007.1:0-13965 GCA_963574655.1 Perodicticus potto
ACTTTCTAAAAAGAACACAAAAAGCATTAACTGTAAAAGAAAAAAATGAACCAAATTCAATCCATTAAAATTGGTGTTACTAAATGTAGAATATAAATGTCTTAACACAATAACTAAGAAAATGCCATGAGGGCTATGTTAACCAGTTTGATGAAAATATTTCAAATTGTATATAAAACCAGCACATTGTGCCCCATGATTTCATTAATGTACATAGCTATGATTTAATAAAAAAAATAAAAATTAGTGACTTCCAGTCATTAAAAGACACCCTGAGGTAACAAAGTAGAAGATATTTGGATACATCCCTAACAAAGAGCTTATATATAGGATAATAAACAACTCAAATAAATCAGTAAGAAAAAGACAAACCAACAGAAAATTAAAAAGGAACTTGAAAACACACCTCTCAAAGTTGTTATTCACATGTCTGACTTTGATGGGAAAAGATATTTCATTGCATAGGTAACAGGTAATCAGGGCATGCAAATTAAAAACACAATGAAATATCAAACAGAAAGATTAGACCTGAAAATATCAACAATACCAATACTGGTGAAGATGTGAGTCAATGGAATCATCCCACGTGCCTGGTGGGAGAAAACTTTAGTACAGACATTTCAGAAAACAGTCTGGCCTTATCTACTAAAATTGAAGATAATCAGGCTCTATGGCTCAATAATTCCTTCCTAAGTATAATCGAACCTCTGTAAGTTGACCACCCGAGGGACTGTAACAAACTAGGCCTACTGTGCTGATGTGTACAGGTGCATGTCCTATGAAAATTAGGTCAACTTGAGGGGGTCAGTGCGAGGAGGGGATCAACTTGGAGGTTCCACTGTATCTATCTAACAGAAATGCACCAACATGCTCACTAGGGGACACACCTGTAAGAACATTATAGAAATATTATTTGTATGATCTCAAATTGGTAAAGTCCCACAGTAGAGCAGGTGAGTATATTGTGCTGTTATTTGTACAATGGAGTATTACTCAGCAATAAAGAATAAGCTACAGCCACACATGACAACATGAATGACTCACAAAAAGAAAATGGTGAGCCAAAAAACACAAAAATATACACACTACATGATTCTATTGATAGAAAAAATAGAAAATGATAATTTTAAGAAAATAAGCAAAACAAAATGCTAGTAGAAACAGAAAGCAATCATCTTTAAATCCATGTGGAATCTCAAGGAACCCCAAACAGCCAAAATAATCATTAAAAAGAACAAAACTAAAAATCTTTTCCTGATTTCAAAATTTACTACAATAGACCAGAGACTCCAGAAATACATTCTTGAAAATATGGTCAATGATTTTTAACAATGGCACCAAGACCAATCAACGGGGTAAAGATTGTCTTCAGCAAATGGTTCTGGGGAAAGTGGACATTCACATGCAAAAGGTGGGCCTCACTTAACAGCCCATACGAACATTAACTCAGAATGGGTCCATGCCCCAAACATAAGACCTAAAACTATAGAACTCTTAGAAGAAAACATATGACAAAATCTTCATGACAGTGGATTTGGCGATGATTCCTTGGCTTTGACACCAAAAGCAGCCAATAAAAACAAAAAAAAAGTGACAAATTGAACTTCATAAAAATTTTAAAATTTTGTGCATAAAAAATGCTACCAACAAAGTAAAAAGTCAACTCAGAGAATAGGGGAGAAAATTATAAATAACATATCTGATAAAGGATTCACACTCAGAACTTATGAAGAACTCCTAAAACTCAACAACAACAAAAACCCCAAAAATTCAATTTAAAAGTAAGCAAAGGACCTGAATAGATATTTTTCTTTTTCTTTCTTTCTTTCTTTTTTTTATTTGAGACAGAGCCTCAAGCTGTTGCCCTGGATAGAGTGCTGTGGCATCACAGCTCACAGCAACCTCAAACTCTTGGGCTCAAGTGATTCTCTTGCCTCAGCCTCCCAAATAGTTGGGACTACAGGTGCCCGCCACAATGCTCCACTATTTTTTGTTGCAGTTGTCATCGTTGTTTAGCTGGCCTGGGGCGGATTCGAACCCACCACCTTTGGTGTATGTGGCTGATGCCATAACCACTGTACTACAGGAGCCGAGCCTGAATAGATTTTTTCCAGAGAAGATATACAAATGGCCAAGGGGCACGTGACAGGATCCTCAACCTCGCTGACCCCTAGGGAAATGCAAACCACGACCGTGGAGAAGCTGGGCACTGTGACACACACCCTCTGCATGGCTGTGGGCCCAGCTACAGCAAGGCCGACACGGGAGGGTCACTAGAGTCCAGGAGTTCAAGACTCGCGTAGGCTACATAGTGAGACCCTCATCTAAAAACAAAACAAAACAAAAACTACAATGACACTGCCTGGCAGCCACTATGAGGTAAGGCTACTATCAAAGCAATAACAACAACAACAACAACGAAACAGAAAATAAAAGGCGCTGGAGAAAAAACTGGAGCCTTTGAGCAGTCTTGGCAGCAATGCAAACGATACAGGTATTAACAGCATGGAGGCTCCTCAAAAAACTAAAACTAGAATTTCCACACGATCCACAAGTCCACTTCTGGGTGTGGGGTCTTGAAGAGCCGTGAGTTCAGAGCGGCACTATTCACCACAGCCAAAACATGAAAGCAAATAGTGTCCACCAATAGACCAATGTATGAGCAAACTCCTGTATGCATATAATGTTCATATAATACTGTATGAATATTGTTCACCTGAAGTGTGCTGCTGTGTGGATGAAACTCGAGGGCACTATGCCGAGTGAAATAAGCCAGTCACAAAATGACAAATACCGTATGATTCCACTCATATGAGGGGCTTAGAGTAGTCAAAATCTCTCGAGCTAGTAGAAGAAGTTGTAGAGCGGGGTGTGGGGAGTTACTGTTGAGTGGGTGCAGAGCTGTGTAGGGAGATGAGAGTTCTGCAGACGGACGGTGGCGACGGCTGCACAACGAGAGAACATACTAAACATCGCTGGACTGCACGCTCAGGTAGTAAATCTTACGTCATGTGTATTTTACCACCAGAAAAAAATGTATAATACTAAATTTAAAAAAAGAAAGAAAGAAAAGCCCTCTCTGGCCAGGCTCCTATGCCTCATGTGAGTAATGCCTCAGGGAGAGACGCCTGGCCGAACCCCAATTCCCCGCTGCCAAAATACATTCCCCAGAGGATTTCTTTTGCATTGTTTTTTCACGTGCACTGCTGCTTGTCAGGATCCAGTGCAATAAACTAAGCCAGGGCAGGGCTTCCTGTGTTTTCACCAGCCTGTTCCTAGCTACCCATTCACTGTGTGTGCAGATAGGAAGCATCTTCCCCGCTCCTGGCCTGGGCAGGGAGCCGGGGGTCAGTGGGGAGCAAGCTGAGCGTGGTCACCGCCCTCGCAAAGCTCTCCCAGGGCCACACGAGGCGGCGGGGCTCAGGAGCAGGGCGCTACAGAGAGAATAAACACACAAGCACTCTTAGTGTGGGGCATCGTGTGGGGTGAGTGAGCAAAGGCTGCGGCTTCCTCATCAAGAAGCAGCTGGAGAAGGATATTATAGGGGGAAATGAACTGAGAAGCCAGCTCTACTGCGTTAAGATTCCCCATTTGGGAGAAAATTGCCTCAAGAAAACTTGCACCTCATTGGTCCCTCATCCATTAACTGAGCACCCCACTCCCTCAGTGTTCACCATCCCCGTGGCTGCAGGTGCAGAAGGCCCCAGCGGGAACTCTCCCCCTTCAGACCATGTGCCTTAAGGACAAACAATCAGCATCTCACGTGGGCTCCGGTCACACAGCAGCAGGTGGCAGAGCTGGCAGGAAAGGTCTGCTGACAGGAGCACTCCCATCACGGCCCTTGGTGGGTGGAGGTGAACACCTCAGCCTTCGGGGCAGCCTCCCTCCCCACACCTCCAGCCACTTTCCAGGGCTGCCGCAGGTGTGATGGCGGCACTGCTGGTTCTGACCTTGGCAGAAGCTTGGGTGAGTCTGCTCTCAGCAGGAGAGACCTGGGGAGAGGGGACGTGGAACGCTTTCCCTGAGTGGTGCCTTCGGGGCTGTGTTGCCCTTGGGGCTGAACTGGCAGGTGGAGAGAGCTGGTGACACAACGGATACTATGAAGGTAGCCTCTGACCCTCCATTGGAGGGACGATCGGGAGAGCGTGCGTTGTTTGTGCTCAGCAGAAGAAGGCAGGGTGTGCCCCTCAGGGGGTCCACTGATTCCCAGAAACCAGGAATCAATGCAAATGCAGTGAGTGATCCCATCACCGCAGGGAGGATGTGATGCCCCGACCGCCTCACTTGCCGCTGACACTCCCAGACTTTCCTCCCCAGCTGCAAAAGCAAACCTCAATGCACCTCCCAAAACAGCAAAGCAGCACCCCCTCTCTGGGACCACCCCAGCAGGGCAGGTGAGAAAGGTACAGTCCTCATCTGGTCTCCCCCAAAGGCAGCCATCGTCTCTTCTTTCCTCCCCACATCCGACTTCAGCCTGCAGTGGGCCTTTCTGTCTCCCCAGCCAAAGAGAAGGCTCTACCTCTGTGATTGTCAAGGACCTTGCACGGGGCAGGAAAGTGGGAAATTCCTGTTCTTCGAGAGTAAGGAATTGTGCTTCTTTGCCGGGGAGGGGGAGAGCTTGCTGGCGTGTTACAGCAGGCCGCTAGAAAAGAAGACGGGAGATTGGGGCACAAGACAGAATATTTTTCTAATTTCATCTATTCTGATTAGGTTTCCAGGGTTTTCCCCTTTCTTCTTTCTTTTATATTTTTCTCTCCATGAACCAAGAGAATGGTACGGAGGAAGTGTTTGTGAAGAGGCTTCGCTCACACTTCCTTCCTCCTCCTCAGATGCACAGCAGGGGGAGAGAGAAAGTCGGTTTACTGCACGGAAGACTTTTTTCTGAAGTCTGGAATCTGTATATCCTGAGCAGATGTAAATGTAATCGTGCAGGCATCCCGGACGAAGGTGCCGCCAGTTTCCTCTGATGTAGGCACCCCCGGACCACCCCAGCCAAAACAGATCAGAAACAGAAAGCCCAACCATCTCCGCATTTAAAAATATACCAGCAAATCATCCAGACACTTCACTTCCTTCTTCAAAGAAAGGAAAGCCTCAAAATTTATTTTATAAAGAGGCAGAGAAAAGAGTTTCTTTTGAGTGCCCCCCACAGTCTGTGGGCTGACCCCAAAACTGAGTTGATGTGCTCATGGCTATCTGATAACGGGGCTGTTGCACATGTAAGGTGAATAGATTTATTGATTTCTTTCTTCCCTTCAATGTGAAATGAAGATAAACAGCGACAGTACTTTACTGACTTCCTTAAACACTAGTTTCTCCTCTTTTTTTATTTTTATTTTTTTCAGTGTGTGACCCATTTTCAGATGGGTCTCAGTGTGTGACCCATCTTGAACCCTCAAAGAATCCCCAACAAAACTTTAGTGTTGGGGATTCACTGAGGGTACAAGCTGTGTCACACACTGAGACCTCACCCCTCCCTCCTTCCCTCTCTCTGCTCTTCCTTTCCCCAACCCCACCCCTCTTTTTCTCTAGTTTCTCCTCTTCACAATCCCGCGTTAGTATGAAACTTTCCTGACAAGAGTTTAAACCTCAGCATATCCCCCTCCAGTTGTGTACTCCAGAAACTCCTGTCGACTGCCAACAGCCACTCATCAGCAGAAATGGGTATGCAGGACACTGGAAGTGCTGCGTGGACTCCGCTTCTCCGCAGACAGGCCGCCCGGCTCCGCCCCATCCTGGCCCAGGTCCCAGCTGAGGACACAGGAACCCCCCACCCTGCCAGGAGTGGGGCTTCAAGAGGACAGCAGGGTCAGAGAGCACTGCAGCCTCTGAATTCCCTGTGACATAACCTGGTGTCACCACAGCCTATGGATAACAGAAGGGGTATAAAAATGATTTACACCAGCCTGAGTCTGGACAGATTGAGGACCCTTCCGGTTCATGTCTCAAAGTTTCTGGAGTCCTCCAGGCAAGTCCATGGCAGTGCCACCTTGGTCACATCTGACTTGTGGCTCCACCCAACGACAGGGCAGTGCCATCTTGGTCACAGCTGACTTCTGGCTCCACCCAAGTCTATGGCAGTGCCGTCTTGGTCACAGCTGACTTCTGGCTCCACCCAATACAGGGCAGTTGCCATCTTGGTCACAGCTGACTTCTGGCTCCCACTCAACTACATGGCAACAACATCATCTTGGTCACAGCTGACTTCTGGCTCCACCCAAGTACAGGGCAGTGCCACCTTGGTTGAAGTTGACTTCTGGCTCCCACCCAAGAAGCCCTGGCTGCTTTCATGCTCACTATTTTTTTTTATGACATTTGAAAGGCAAAGGAAAGGAAATGGTCTGATGAGTTAAAGAAGTTACTTTAGTTCATGGACTTGGTTTTTGAGAACAAAGGCTAAACTAAATTATTCCAAGGTCTCAGATTGAATTGTGTCATCAATGACCAAACATTTTCAAGAGTTAGTGGATATAATGGACTGAAAATGATGATAAAGATACTATCATTGTTCAAGGCACGTTGAGCCAAAAGATAGTCAAGCCATCCCACTAACCATTTCACTTTGTACCTGGGGTAGTGTGGAGAGTTGAGGTTAGCTTTTGGTTTTCTGCTTGCAGCAAGCACATTTCATTTCCAAGCCAGCCCTGCCAGTTAGTGACATCATGTCCACACGTAATGTGATCCGGTGAGCACAGATGCAGTGTGCAGACCAGACTGCGGCCTGAGAAAGACAAGCTCTGTCCATATATCAACAGGAACAGCTTGGAACTCAGCGAGTGAGTGTTTTGAAGCAATTGCACATGAATTCACCTTCAGGATATTAGAGGCTGATGTCACCAGGAGAGTGAAGTCATCAGAAATGACCTAAACTGATGGGACCTTGCCAGAACAAAGCCTCACTGTGCAGACACACATCTTAACTCCTTCTGGGTTAAAGATTTCTCCAAGGCATTTTGTTGTTTTTATTGGACGTGAGGAACTATCAATGGGGAAAACAAAGCCAAGTTGCCTCCTACACTCCTTGGTATCAGCTTGTGTTAGTTGGTAGAATAGGCCCCAAATAAGTAGGTTCTGCTGACCAAGTGCCCAGAGGTGGGACCTCACCCTTCCATCCAAGAGTTCTACCCTATCTCTGTAGATTCTCAGAAGAATGGCACGTGTAGGCTTCTAATAAATAGCTATTAGATTAAAGTACATAGAATTAAGTGAGCAATAGCAGACTCCAGAATGGCCACAGGTGGCCCACAGAACAGTGATGGAATAAGATCATAAAAAATGCTCCTTTCACAGAGCTACTGGCTGCCTGAGTCTGCCTGGGACTCTCAGTGGAGTCTTTGTGTGCCAGGAAGAAATAAGATGCTGGCTTCTTCCCCTCCACGGAGCTGCTTCTTCTACTTGTTACCGTAATTCTCGAAACCCATTACCAATCTTGTTCCAGCCCTTCTAATATCAACCTGTGGCCACTGTGGATGCCCTAAGGTCATTCATATTTTGCTTAGGCAAGTAACAGCAACATCATTTTAAAAGTTAATTGTACATAGGAAATACTTTGAGATAATGCATCCCCTGATAGGCCCTATTAACACTGCCTCATAAAAACAGGCTAGATAAGATCATCCTGGAGGTATTCTTAGGGGCAGGGTGTTGGACCTGGCCTCTCTTCCGGGATGAACCGAGCATCTGGCGTCTAGAATCTGTAATCTAGCAGGATGATGTGGATAAAAGCATCTTACAAGATGGAAAGTATGACTCACTGAAGAATATTTTGATTTCATGGTGATCCTCCAAAAAATGAGGATAAAGGAGCAATGTCCATTGGTGGGGAGTGGCTGCCCACATGGGGCAGTGAGAGACGTGCAAGGACCATTTCCCGCCCAAACTCTCTCTCCCCAAGCCTGTCAGGTACCTAAAAATTCATCTCAAACAATCTGCCTGAGATTTCTGCTATCCAAATCGTTCTCACCACAGCCCACGCAGAGAACGCATTTGAAAGCACCATTCAGTACGCTCTCCTATACACACAACTGAAATTAAAGTTTCACAAAAGCAACACTTGCCTGCTCTGTAGATGTGCCCTGGTACTTCCCATTCTGCTTCATGCAATCACATTTCTTACCCTTGGTTTGACTCTTAATTCACAATTTGAAAAATACTGAGAATTAAATCCATTTAGGACTGGATCAGGAAAAAATATATATTAGGGTTTTCACAGTAGGGAATCGGGTCCTCAGTGGGAGAATCCTAAAATGATTTAAAGCAAGGAAATGGTAGGCTGGAGGGAGCAAAGATCACCTTCCCTCACTTCGTGAAGGACCTTGGGGACTGGAGACTCCACCAAAGTCCATCAGTTTTCCGCCCACGTAATTTCTCCTGTAGTCAGTCACCCACCCCAACTGATTCTCAGTCCAAGGACAATGTGCCCTCCCAGAGAAATCCCAAGGGAAATCACAGTGCCTTCTGAGCTGAGGCCAGGGAACTAAAGGCAGAAGGGATGACGGCCATCGTCAATGCCGAGACAGAAGTGGTCCGTTTTTCAGGAAACGAGTCAACCTACGATGTGAGTGCAATCTTGCATCTAACTACACATTAAGGGGAAAAACTGCTGCACTCAATCACAGTAAAGTGATCCACAACACACCCTCCTGGGCTGTGGGCTTCCATAGCAAGAGTCAGCTCTCAGTGCCACCGAGGCTCCTCGGACTGCTGGATAACCCTGTCCAGACGTTTAGTATATTTTAAAATACACTAAATATTTACCATGTATAGGCTGCGCACTATGATGAATTTGTCAAGTCTTGAGCTTTGATTGAGTAGTCCAGAGGTTTGACTGAGCTAGTAGAATTCAGAGTCTTGGTTATGCTTATTACTATAACCCTCAACTGGAACTGCGTCTTCAAGACCCTGGTGCATTTTGTGGGTTTTAAAAATACTGTTCAATATTTCACATTGCTGATATTTCGGATGTACTTTACAAAAATATTGAAAACTTTTAAATGTTCACATAAACATTGGAATAAATGCATTCTCCGCTGAGTGAGGCAATTTCCTTAAAAAGGGGAAACCAAAGTAGTCAGTTTCACTTTCTGTTTCCATTGAGAATAATTTCCTGTTCACCTACCTTTGGGAACAAGAACGAGTGAGAAATTTACCTGTAATTTTTTTTTATTAAAACTCATTTTCAGTTGCCTTATTTGAAGTATGGCCCCAGCCAGTAGAAGAGATGGGCGTAGGCCCATCCCTAATATTCGCTAAGATCCAGGCAACAATGCATTTGGAGACCACGCCAGGGCACCCCTTTTTTTACTCACCCGGTTCTGAGCTGCAGCTTGAGGAGCATCGTTACATGCAGGTGGACACTTGCACCAGCATCATGCAGACTCTGTCTCCCTGTCCATCCCACCTCCTAGTCCTAGGTGCGTGCACATCGGTCTAGACACAGGGCCAGAGAAGTGTAGGTGCTGCTCTCAGAGCACAGACTCTAGAGAGAGGCGTCAAGCCAGGCGTGGGGAACGACCCAGAGTAGGTGCGGCATCCAGGAAAGCAGCCTCAGTTGCCTAAAATATAACGAAGGTAGGAGGAGAGACTACTGCGCTAGTATTAATCTATTGATCTGCGATCAATGCACTCAGCACATTACTGTCTGCACTGCATAGAGGACACCCACACCCAGCTAATGAAACTCATCGTCACATCAACAGAACAAACATGAATGCATGCTCAGCCCCAACCTAGAACCCAGGTTCTAGCGTTTCAATTCTTAGAAAGCAAAACAAAAGGTAAAGCCAGATTTCATTGATTTTATTGAGTGTTCTTTTCTTTTCCTTTTATTTTTTTTTATGGTTACATATACTTGGGTTTATTAGGTTTCCACTTTTTGCCTTCACACAATTAAAAAGGCTTAAAATTTAATAACAGTAACAATGTTTTACATAAGTACTAAAAAAAAACTAAGGGTGGCACCTGTGGCTCAAAGGAGTAGGGCACGGGCCTCATATACCAGAGGTGGTGGGTTCAAACCAGCCCTGGCCAAAAACTGCAGAAAAAGCAAAAAAAAAACCCTAATATTTCCCATACATTCACTTTTGTAGCCTGGCATTTCACTTCAGGACCCATCTTAGTCTGGGCCTGCTCTGATGGCTTCAGAAAGTAGTTGGACCCCATGTCCTCTTTTGCTGTTGGTGTATCCAGCCCATTTGCAGGAGGCATGGAGAGAAAATGACCAGGGAAATGCACATGTTCATGGCTTCAGCAAAAAGCAGGTCTTTTTCAGCAGATCTATGTGTGAGAGGAATGGGGACCACTGGAGGAGGGGGCTACTTAAGCTGGCGTCTCCCCATATCAGCCTGGCATGCCATAATAGCTTGTCTGTTACAGAGTGTCATGTAACCTATAGGAAAGAAAACATTTCTCAAACACCTGGAAATCCATTCCAGGGTGCAGAGATGGTGTCTTCTCCCTCAAGGATCACTGCAAAGCTACAATCAACAATTAAGAACAGCGGCAGCCTTGCCACCAGCTGTCCTGGCTAACCCCTTGTAGGGAGGGCAGGGAGAGGGGTAATCAACATTGAAGACAACTAATATTATATAAATGACAACTAATATTATATAAATAGACAACTAATATTATATAAATAAAAGTAAAAGATAATATTTGAAATCTTTTACTTTTATTTATATAATATTAGTTGTCTACTTTTTGAGACTTTGAAAAAAAAAGAAGTTAACTGATGACTGTATACTGAGCCTCAGAGTCAAAGCATTCTATAACAGACATACTCTTATTTGACAATGTGAACATTACTTTCTTTGCATTATTATTATTATTATTGCTTAATATTCAATGCAGTAATCGTCTGATTTCTTTTCCGAATGTATTTATCTTCGTTCATTCTTTACGAGGTTTTTGTTTCTAGTCCTTATCTTAAACATAATTATTGTTATTAAATTTTAAGCCTTTTTAATTCTTGTGAAAGAAACCTAATAAACACATGAATATATAAAAATAAAAAAATTTAAAAAACAAAAGCCTGAATCACCCCTTCCTTACATTACTCTTCCCTTTTGTGGAATGTGTGGGCAAGGTGTTCCCAAGGCTGCTTTCCTGTTTACCAATGTCCTGCAATATTTCCAGGTCTTCAGAGGCTGTGGTGAGTCTAATCTTCCATTTCACAGAGCTAAGGCTCATAGCTCCAAATGGTCGCAGGATCAAATATGCAAGGAAATTCTGTTGCTTTTGAATAAGTTCCTGTGGGAAAAGATCACTAAAATTTGTCTTTTGGTCACAGGCTAGAAGACCCTTCAAGAACTAAGTGAAAAACAGAGGAAACGGGCAGGCATTAAAGAAGTCAAGGGCAAATCCGTCAAATGACTGACCTGCCCCTATGTCAGAAAAAAGACAGGCGCTAGCCAGGTAACTGGAGGCTAAAATGAGGAATAACAACTCAGGTATCTCAGGAAAGGAACTCAAGTAGGAAAAGAGTTTCAAGGATGTGCAAGGAAGATTAGTGCATTAAGATCCTCCAAAGAAATGAAAATCATCTGACAAAACTTCCTGATACTGATGACTACTTTTGGGGGGCTGTGGAGGGGAGGACCATCTCCCTGAGGGAAAAGAGACTGGCAAGTAGTGAATCATCAGCTAACATCATTCATAATGAGGAAATGCAGAGGACAAAAAATCAGAAAATTGATTACTTAGAACAAGACCGTCATCTCCTAAGCCTTTCAGGGTATGAAATGGAGAGATTATCTCATGAGATTCCTCCCCTCTTCACGGTCCCAGAGCAAACACCTGTTTCTGGCTGTATCCCTCCCACCCCCTTTGCCCGTGGCCCTGGTGCTAACGGGGTGTTGAGCACACACACCTGGGATTCACTCACTGTTCATTGCACCCCTCCTTTTTTCACTTTTATGAAAAAAGTTAGGTCACCTTATGAGCATAAACTGTGATTTAGAAAGATGACAGGTGATTAAATCAGGTTGGTATGCCTACTTCTATGGATGTCACGGGGATGTTTATCCCTGAGCCAAATTCAGAACTTAGTTTTAAAGAACTTAGTTTGCTGTTTTTGCCCGTTCTAGGACTTGACAGCATAAAATACAAAAATAGTACTGAAAAGGTGATTCTCAGATATCTGATATCTTGCCTTACAGGTCTACACTGCACGTTTTTGGAACACGAACACACTCATCTATAAATCTGTCAGCAGGTCACAGGTCAGAGACCCTGCCCTGCATTTGTTCAGCTGTATCACTACACACCAAAGGTTTGACCTATTGAAGAAATCTGAAAAGTCCACCTATGTGAAAATTTCTTGTTTAAACTTTTAAGAAAACAAATCAAAATGATCCAAGGGAACTTAAGAAGAGAACAGTTTATAATGCACTCCGTTCTAATATTACAGTCTTCAGGAATGTCCAATATACTTTATCCCTTCTCTTCTGATTAAAAAGAGAACAGTTTACAATGCCCTCGGCTCTAATATTACAGACTTCGGGGATGTCCAATATACTTTATTCCTTCTCTTCTGATTCACCAGATTTCATTCCTCCTAAAGTTGTTCACGTCAACTGATGTCAACCAAGTTGGATTCTTAACATTTTATAAAAGTAAAATTCATCCCAGCACTCTCTTGAATTTCTAACAAATGCTAACTAAGGTTTGGGGGCCTTCCATGAAACTACGCCTTGCAGATCTCCAACTGTAGGGGGCGTAACGGACCACGGTGCCCAGCTGCTGCACTCTGATATCCACCATCACGTCTGCACAAGTCCACACTCGGCAGGGGCTACTCCCAGCCAGTGACGAGGTGGGGAAGGCAGGTGTGTTCCGGGGACATCAGGGACTCCTCTCATGGCCAGTTTTGGCTCAAGTCCTCCCCAGCAGTCTTGCTGAAACTTCCTTAGGTTTCCCAACAGCCTCGGACACTTTCGCCCTTAAGTCTGTTTGAGAAGAGAAAGAATTGATGATACATAGTGAAATTCATTCTACTGAAAATATATGTAAGACAGTTCAATGTCCTAAGGTATTTTATGTAGTTGTTATATGTGGCAATGTGTACCAGGGCTTATTTATTGAAGTATTTTTACAATCTTTTGCTCCGAAGCTAATATGAGAATATTCTCTTCCCAGGGGATGCATCAGTCTGAAATGTCACGGAACACTCTTCTAGGACTCCCGGGTCCATCAAACCATGTCAGACTGAGGGTGGGAGGGAGTTTTCTCTGGCCTATCCACTTCCAACAGGAGCCAACATCACCACCCCCCAGGCATACAAGAAGGGTTGCTGGGACATCTATTCCTACTCCTCGCTATCCTGGTGGGCCAGGGAATAACAGGAGCCATGGATTTCGTGGAGCTGCGCCAGCGAGACTCCAGCCGTAACAGCCAAAGCCCTGGAGCCCTGCTCATCTGAGAAGAAGGAAAGGTACCACGTCCTCTCTTCTTCCTTCATCCCCACTCCTAGTTTGGGAACCATGAGGAACGAAGCCAGGCCGTGCTAGTTGTCTACCCAATGTCCATTCTTCTCTTTTTTCATACTAAGAAAATCTTAGTTTTTACTCAGGGTGATAATCTGTCCACAGAGGGACGCAAGAGGGATGACCACGAGGAGAGACAGACAGAGGGACGCCGGAGGGGTGACCACGAGGACAGACAGAGGGTGACCACGAGGAGAGACAGACAGAGGGATGCCAGAGGGGTGACCGTGAGGAGAGACAGACAGAGAGACGCCGGAGGGTGACCACGAGGACAGACAGAGGGACGCCAGAGGGTGACCATGAGGAGAGACAGACAGAGGGACGCCAGAGGGTGACCACGAGGAGAGACAGACAGAGGGATGCCAGAGGGTGACGATGAGGAGAGACAGACAGAGGGACGCCAGAGGGTGACCACGAGGAGAGACAGACAGAGGGTGACCACGAGGAGAGACAGACAGAGGGATGCCAGAGGGTGACCACGAGG
>CAUYRH010047008.1:0-21318 GCA_963574655.1 Perodicticus potto
TGAGCTGGCGGGTTCGAATCCAGCCTGGGCCCAGCAAACAACAATGACGGCTACAACCAAAAAATGGCCGGGCATTGTGGTGGGTGTCTGTAGTCCCAGCTACTTGGGAGGCGGAGGCAGGAGACTCGCTTGAGCCCAGGAATTGGAGGTTGCTGTAAGCTGTGATGCCACAGTACTCTATCCAGGATGACAGCTTGAGGCTCTGTCTCAAAAAAAAAAAAAGAAAGACAGACAGAAAGAAATTTTCTATTTGCTTGCCTAATCCTTCCCGCAACCGCCCAAGAATGTAAACACTACAAGAACAGAGTGGGGGGGTTGTTTTGTTTTATTTTTATAGAGACAGGGTCTCGATCTGTCAACCAGGCTAGAGTACAGTGGTCCAATCATAGCTCAATGCAGCCTCAAACTCCTAGTTTCAAGCAATCCTCCTGCCTCAGCTGCCCGAGTAGCTAGAACTACAGTATAGGCACTTGCCACCAAGCCTAGCTAATTTCTGTTTGTTTTTAGAGGCAGAACCTTCTTCTGTTGCCCAGGCTCCTCAAACCCCTGGCCTCAAATGATCCTACTGCCTTGGCCTCCCAAAAGGATGGGGACTATAGGCACGAGCCACCAAACACCACCAAGAACAGAGATTTTGTGACTTAAACTGCCACTGAAGCCCCAATGTCTAGTTCCTTAAGTGTGGCCTTTTGAATGAATCCAAATTTTACAGAACAAGTCCTTTTATTAAAAGGGGTACAGCAAAAAAAGATGGAACTTTCCTTGCCTCCTCTGCTGCAAAGGTACCCAGTTCAAAATTGACCTTTTTCTTACCCTTTAACATGTACCCTGCCAACAATCTTAAGAAATTTGATCTTTACCATCTCTCACATCCAACTCCTCTTTTTCTATGCCAATATTACTACCAATCTCCTGTCATCCCCTTCCTGTCTGGTGTGGTAAACTGTCTTCCATTTGGTATCTGGTTTTCTACCTCTTCCAATTCTAATCTATCCTTTACTTGACTGCCAAATTAATCCCATTAAAACACTTTCTTGCCCACATCTTCATAGTTCATACAAAAAATTCAAAGCTCCCTGTCCTTTATAGCATATAGAAACTAAACTCCATGGCCAAAAATCAAAAGCCCTCTAAAACTAGTATTAATATACTCTGATGAGCTCCCAATGAGCCACATCTTTGTAGAGTTCCCTCCATAATGACTGCAATGGACTAGGACTACTTTGATCAAAAGACTGGCAAAAGTGATACTTGGAGCGCTCTGGAAGGCCAAGGTGGGTGGACTGCTTGAGCTCAGGAGTTCAAGACCAGTCTACTAGACCAGTCTCCCTAAAAGAGGGAGACCCTGTCTCTACTAAAAATAGAAAAAAACAACCAGGCATTCAGGAGGGTGCCTGTAATCCCAGCTACATGGGAGGCTGAAGTAAGAGAATAGCTTGGGAAAAAAAAAAGAGAGAGAGCTGCTTGAGCCCAAGAGTTTAAGGTTGCTGTGAGATATGATGCCATGGCACTCTACTCAGGGTGACGGAGTCAAACTCTGTCTCCCTCCACCCCCCAAAAAGAATATTTTGCCTGTTCAAGGCCCAGCCCTCGACTGGTCTAGCTGATTCTACTTCTTCCCTCTTGGAACAGTTGTTCTTGAAAGCCCATTCTTTGTGCTAATCCTTTATTCCACTACGCAAGATTAACAATAATTCAGACCAGTGTGTATGCACCTGACAAATGCTTCCATGATCCCTTGAACTAAATACCATATTTCCTTCTCAGTTCCTGTAGTATTTTTGTACCTCTCAAAAGAGGAAAAAAAAAGTAGCATATGTAATTAATTCATTCACTGAATGTTTTAATGAAACTATGTGACAGATATCGTTCTAAGTGCTGACAATAAAGTTAACATTCAGGGGCAGCACCTGTGGCTCAAAGGAGTAGGGCCCCGGCTCCATATGCCGGAGGTGATGGGTTCAAACCTGGCCCCGGCCAAAACTGTAAAAAAACAAAATAAATAAAAAATAAAATAAAGTTAACATTCAACAATGTTTCTATACATGCTAGTCTATATGCTGGACATCATTCTAAACACTTTTCTAAATTATCTCCTTTAATCCTCAAGACTTCAAAAACATATCCACATTTTAAGGTTGGGTTGGGTGGCTCACACCTGTAATCCCAGCACTCTGGGAGGCCAAGACAGGTAGATTGCTTAAGCTCAGGAGTTCAACACCAGCCTGAGCAAGAGCAAGACCCCCATCTCTAAAAACGGCCATGCATTGTGGATGGCACTTGTAGTCCCACGTACACGGGAGGCTGAGGCAAGAGGATCACTTGAGCCCAAGAGCTAGAGGTTGCTGTGAGCTATGATGCCAGGACACTCTACCTGGGCAAGAAAGTGAGAAAAAAAATAAAAAATAGAAGTATCCTTGGGCGGCGCCTGTGGCTCAGTGTGTAGGGCAACGGGGCCCCATATACCGAGGGTGTCGGGTTCAAACCCCACCCTGGTCAAACAGCAACAAAAAAATAGCCAGGCGTTGTGGCGGGTGCCTGTAGTCCCAGCTACTCTGGAGGCTGAGGCAAGAGAATCACCTAAGCCCAGAGGTTGGAAGTTGCTGTGAGCTGTGTGATGCCTCGGCACTCTACTGAGGGCGAAAAAGTGAGACTCTGTCACTACAAAAAAAAGAAAAAGAAGAAGTATACTCATTTTACATAAGGAAACTGGGGCACAGAGAAATTAAGAAACTTATCTAAGGGTGGCGCCTATGGCTCAAAGGAGTAGGGTGCCAGCCCCATATACGGGAGGTGGTAGGTTCAAACCCGGCCCCAGCCAAAAACTGCAAAAAAAACCAAAAGAAAAGAAACTTATCTAAGGTAACACTATAAGTGGTAAAGTCGAAATATAAACCCAAACATTCTGACTCCAGAGCTTAAACTGCCTTCTACAGTTATATAAATTCTGCTATGTAAACAAGACAGACAAGAATCCTGCACTCTTGGCCAGGCATGGTGACTCACATCTTTAATCCTACCACTCTGGGAGGCCAACATGGAAGAAATCACTTGAGCTCCAGAGTTCAAGACCAACCTTAGCAAGAGCTAGAACAGTCGCTATAAAAAATAGAAAAATTACCTGGGCACAGTTGCATACCCTTGCAGTCCTAAATACTTGGAAAGCTGAGGCAAAATCGCTTGAGCCCAGGAATGTGAGGTTGCAATGAGCTACAACGATGCTACTGCACTCCAGCCTGGGCAATAGAAGGAAAAAAATGTCAGGTCGGCATGGTGGTTCATGCCTGTGGGCCAAGGTAGGTGGATTGCCTGAGCTCAGGAGTTCCAGACCAGCCAGAGATGCAGTGAGACCCCATCTCCAAAAATAGTCAGGCGTGGCTCGGCGCCTATGGCTCAACGGGCTAAGGCGCCAGCCACGTACACCTGAGCTGGCGGGTTTGAATCCAGCCCAGGCCGGCCAAACAACAATGACAGCTGCAACCAAAAAATAGCTAGGCATTGTGGCGGGCACCTGTAGTCCCAGCTACTTGGGAGATGGAGGCAGAAGACTCGCTTGAGCCCAGGAATTGGAAGTTGCTGTGAGCTGTGATATCACAGCACTTTATCTAGGGTGACAGCTTGAGGCTCTGTCTCAAAAAAAAAAAAAAAAAAAAAAGCCAGGCGTTGTGGCAGGCAGCTGTAGTCCCAGCTACTTGGGAGGCTGAGACAAAAGGATCACTTGAGTCCAAGAGTCTGAAGTCGCTGTGAGCTATGACAGCACAGCACTCTGCCGAGGCTGACATGGTGAGACTCTGTCCAAAAAAAAAAAAGTTAGAGAGGTAGGTGGAAATATGATTAAGTGCTCTGAAAAGGTCTGAGCTAAAGACACATTTATGGGCATCTCCCTCTAGATCAGCGGTTTTCAACCTGTGGGTTGCAACCCACAGGGACTGTATTAAAAAGCCACATCATTAGGAAGGTTGAGAACCACTGATCTAGATGGTATTTAAAAACATGGACATGGGGCAGCTCAAAGGAGCCTGTGGCTCAAAGAAGTAAGGCGCCGGCCCCGTATGTCAGAGGTGGTAGGTTCAAAACCAGCCCTGGCCAAAAACTGGAAAAAAAGAAAAACATGGACATGGACATGGATGTGAATCCTCAGGAGAAAGCAGACTGGGCAATAAATCATCAATCCCAAGCCTTGAGGAAACAACAGCACTTACTAGAGATGAGATAGAAGAAGAATAAAAACTAGTGAAGAATCGGGAAAAAGCAGTGGGCCAGAGAGGCAGGAGGAAAACCAAGAAAGTGCAGTGCTACAAGTAAAAGGAAATGTATTTCAATTCTAATACAAAGGAAATGGTCAGCAATGATGAACACTGAAATATTTATAATATATCCTTATATTCAAGGATATTAATAATGTTTAGGTTTCCAGCCAGCTCACAAAAACTCATTTAACAATAATATAGACAGATTACAGCACTATGCTATCTTACCACGAGGCAGTGCAATAGTGTTTCAACATGTCAGCTCCAGACCCACAATATCCATGTTTAAATCCCAGCTCCACTATTCACTAGCTAAGTTTTTATGCCTCAGTTTCCTCATCCATAAAAGGAAGATAGGGAGGCACCTGTGGCTCAAAGTATAGGGCGCCGGCCCCATATGCTGGAGGTGTTGGGTTCAAACCCAGCCCCGGCCAAAAACAGCAAAAAAAAAAAGGAAGATAAAAAGAATACCCACCTTTGGGCAGTGCCTGTGGCTCAAAGGAGTAGGGCACTGGCCCCATATGCCGGAGGTGGCAGGTTCAAACCCAGCCGCAGCCAAAAACTGCAAAAAAAAAACAGAATACCCACCTCAAAGGATAGTTGTAAGGATTAATTAAAGTATGTATGTATGTAATATGTATGTGACTTAAAATAGCAGCTAGCACAAATTAGTTGCTCATGAGGCACATAATAGCTATTATTGCTTACAACATTGTTTCTATAGGAAAAAAATCTAAACTCTATCAACAGAAGTTTATGTGCAATAACCTTTGACTACTTACAAATTATAATCTATACATCTTTTCCCAAAAACCTTTAGGAAAACTTTAAATTTTAAAATTTATTCAAGGCTCAGCGCCTGTGGCTCAAGCAGCTAAGGTGCCAGCCACATACACCTGAGCTGGCAGGTTCAAATCCAGCCTGGGCCAGCCAAACAATAATGACGGCTGCAAACAAAAAATAGCCGGGCATTGTGGCGGGTGCCCGTAGTCCCAGCTACTTGGGAGGCGGAGGCAAGAGAATCGCTTGAGCCCAGGAGTTGGAAGTTGCTGTGAGCTGTGATGCCATAGCACTCTACCCAGGGTGACAGCTTAAGGTTCTGTCTCAAAAAAAAAATAAATAAAATTTATTCAAAATGTGATTGAATGAATTTTCTTCATGTAGAACCTGAACAATTAAAAAAAGCTAACCATTATTCTGGTTTTCTGGAGGAGTAAAAAAAACTTACATACTGGAAATTCTAAAAACTGGTGGTAAAAAGATAAAAACACCCCCTCACACACACAATCACCCAGACTGTCAAGTTACAAAGATAAGAAATGAATTTAAATCTATTTAAGTACAAAATATTTCCATTTACTCACTTTCTGGTACATACTACATATTCAAATACAAACACAACATCTACCATCACTATGATGAAAAAGCCTGTCTCTTAGTGTTCTTTTTTTTTTTTTTTGAGACAGAGCCTCAAGCTGTCACCCTTGGTAGAGTGCTATGGCATCACAGCTCACAACAACCTCTAACTCCTGGGCTTAAAGCGATTCTCTTGCCTCAGCCTCCCAAGTAGCTGGGACTACAGGCGCCCACCACAACGCCTGGCTATTTTTTGGTTGTAGTTGTCATTGTTGTTTGGCAGGCCCAGGCTGGATTCGAACCCACTAGCTCTGATGTATGTGGCTGGTGCCTTAGCCACTTGAGCTACAGGTACCACCTCTGATGACCATCTTATTTCAAAAGCATGCAAAGGTATTTGTAGCACCCAAACTACCCCTGAAAGGATATTTCCAACAATATGGTGATCAGCAAAGGACAGCATATTGTTGGAATATGGTCACCCTTGGTAGAGTACTGTGGCATCATACCTCACATCAACCTCATCTTGGGCTCAAGTGATCCTCTTGCCTCAGCCTCCCGAGTAGCTGAGACTACAGGCTCCCACCACAACGCCTGGTTTAGAGACCGGGTCTCCCTCTTGTTCAGGCTGGTCTTGAACTCATGAGCTCTAGCAATCCACCCATCTTGGTCTACCAGAGTACTAAGATTACAGGCATGGGCCACCATGCTCAGCCCTGACACATTCACTTGGTTCCCAAAATTAACTTCGAAATAAATTTCAATGGAGTTTTATTTATGTGACTGGTTCTTATTTTGAACTTTCCAAGTACCCAGAGAGTACCATTTTAGAAGTATTCAGAAATCTTTCTATAAGCCCTATTTAAGGAAAAACGCTGGGGTTTCCCACTCTTTATTTTTCAACTGTTAATACAACTACCTTCTAATTGATGGAGCTGTTGTATTAAAAAAAGTACTGCGGGCTCAGTGCCTGTGGCTCAAGCGGCTAAGCTTCAGCTGAGCCGCGGGTTCGAATACAGCTCGGGCCCGCCAAACAACAATGATGACAGTTGCAACCAAAAAAGGGCCAGGCGTTGTGGTGGGTGCCTGTAGTCCCGGCTACTTGGGAAGCTGAGGCAAGAGAATCGCCTAAACCCAGGAGTTGGAGGTTGCTATGAGCTATGATGCCAGGGCACTCTACCAAGGGAGATAAAGTGAGACTCTGTCTCTACAAAAAAAAAAAAAAAAAAAAAGCACTAATTTCAAACTCAAGAAAAACTGTATACTGTGCATTTTCCCATCAACCGATGAAAATGCTGCATTTCAGGTCTCAAGCAAAGGCATCATGTTGATGCTAGATCTCATGTCAGCAATAACTAAATGTCATTTCCATCTACTAAATTCTGAATAGGTTACAGGCAACAGGTGACAGACTAATTCTTTTTTTTTTTTTTTGTAGAGATAGAGTCTCACTTTATGGCCCTCAGTAGAATGCTGTGCCTTCACACAGCTCACAGCAACCTCCAGCTCCTGGGCATAGGCGATTCTCTTGCCTCAGCCTCCCGAGTAGCTGTGACTACAGGCACCTGCCACAACGCTCCACTATTTTTTTGTTGCTGTTTGGCCAGGGCCGGGTTTGAACCCACCACCCTCGGTATAAGAGGCCAGCGCCCTACCCACTGAGCCACAGGTGCTGCCCTGAAAGGCTAATTCTTTATGAATAAGTATCCATACTACAATATCACAACTAGTACTCATTTGCACCTTCTTCTTATTTATTTATTTATTTATTTTGAGACAGAGCCTCAAGCTGTCCCCCTGGGTAGAGTGCCATGGCATCACAGCTCACAGCAATCTCCAACTCCTGGGCTCAAGTGATTCCCGTATCTCTACCTCCCAAGCAGCTGGGAAACTACAAGCATCCGCCACAACACCCAGCTATTTTCTGGTTGCAGCTGTCATTGTTGTTTGGCGGCCTGGGCTTGATTCGAACCCACCAGCTCAGGTGTATGTGGCTGGTGCCTTAGCCGCTTGAGCCACAGGCGCCAAGCCTCATTTGCACCTTCAGAAGAAAATGCTATAAAGGGGGACAAAAACATCCAAATAATAAATGAATTATGTTAAAAGTGTTTAATAATGTGAAATAAGCTTCTGAAATATTTAAAGACTTACAGGATATTGTTTCAGATTCAGTATTTTTGATACAACAGAAATCAAAGAGAACATTTGCATAGTTTGAGGAATAAAATGAGGTACAATTAAGAAGTGCGTGCAGCCCTGTGCAGATGGCCTGATCCTAACACAAGATGTTAAACAAAGCAGGTTGGTGGGGGAGGGAGGTAAAACTGCATTTTCTGTTTTTAAAAAATTACTAAAAACAGGGTGTGGGGGGCAAGGGGGCATAACATTTAAGAATCAAATCTTAAATAAAGAAAAATAAATCTCCTTCAGATTATGTGCTCTAAGTGAATTTACTATTTTCAAATGTATTTGGGAAGTTATTCTATGTTACTTTGATAAATAACATTTGGAAAATATGACAAGGAGATTTTCATTTCTTGCCTCAGAAGTATTCTGCTAAAAGAAATAACTAGATAGCATTTCAGTTTCATTTACCTCATAAAACATTTTTTGTTTAAAACATAAAAAATACTGCACAAATATCTAACTCTGCTGTTTCACTGAAGAGAAAGTAATTTTCATTTGTAAATTATCATACTCAACGCAAAAGATACTTGAAAACTGATAGTCAATTTACCACCAAAAAGAAATAATGGGAGAAATACCAAATATCTTTCATAAAAGTCCTTAAAATGGCTTACTTGTCCATAATATTCAATTATGGCTATTTCTAAAAGGTTTCAGCATTTAATTATTCAGCTGCAAACTGGCCCATCACATTATTTTAATTACTTAATTATTTTAATTCCCAGGTCTTTGTTAAACAAAGGGCTTAAGATTTTCCCAGAAAAGCTTATTTCTCTTTTCTTGAAGCAAATTTTTCTCATTCTTTCACAATCATCCCAAGGTACAATTTAAGACAAAGACCAGCTACTCTTTGAACATATTTTCCAAATCATAAACGTGGAACTTTTATAAAAAACAAAGACGATGACCTAGAACACTAACATATATAAGTAAAAAAAAGTTCACGTCTGTCGTGAAAATAATGAAGAAATATGATGAGATCACAAAGCCCCGAAGCTTCCTGTTGGTAGCTGAGGATGAAGTCATTAGCAACCCAGGATTCCCTGGTCCTTGTAATCAGAAGCTGCACCTACCAGATTCCGTATTGTTCGCGAGAGGTGGCTTTAAAACACCCCTCTCGCCGAGCCTCCAAACCAGACCCCGCCTTCTAGTTATCATTCAAATAGGACCGTTTCAGTGTGGCACAACTACACATTTCCCGCGAGCTTAAATACCAAGTACAAGTCAACCTTTTAGATTCTCTTGGTCATGCTGGAGGAAAGATGAACTCTTGAACCCCGCGCCACATATTGAAACCCAGAGAGCCGAAAAACACGGTTCGGTTCTTTCAACCTTTAGGGCCTTCGCTGATCCCCCCCCAAACCCCATTTCTTCCCAACTCCCAGTCACCTCAAGGCACAGAAGAGAAAAAGATTCCTTACTTCCTGTTGTTAAAAGGGGAGGAAACTTTGAACGCGTGGAAGAGAACTATCGCTTAGTCTGGGCCACCTCTGCAAACATATGTCACCCAGCCCCGGCGCAGCGTTTGAGCCCCGAAGGGACCCCTTCTCCTGCCCCGCGCCCCGGGTTTCTCCTGTAGCCCAGCTCTCCCAGTGCCAGTGACACGGCTCTGAGCCTCTTCCACTCCCGCATCCCCGACCCTCACAGCGCCCAGGCCCCCAGGACCACATTGTCGGCCACCAGACTCCAATACAATAGATTGTCACTGCCCCAAACTCCCCGGAGCCCTCCTCGGCACCCCTGGAGCCAGTCCCCGGTCTCTCCCATGCCGACTTCAGCCAAAAGCCCAAACTTCATCCTGTGAGAGCCCAAGACTCGGAAGGTGACGGATCCTCACGACTCCTGCCCAGCTCTGCCTTCGCCCGATGCATCTGACGAGCCCCAGACGCGAATCCTGCACGGGGCGCCCCCACCCACCCCGTGTAAGTCATCAGTCGCCTCTCCCAAGGGGGGCGAAGGCGAGAGAAGGGCTTCCCGCCTGGCCCGGACCCCTGGACGGCGCCGTATCCGAGCGAAGGCCCCAAACACATCCCCGGCCTTTCCTGGTCCGCCGCGACCCCGCCGCCCACCCTCCCTACCTGGCCTTGAGGCTGGGGCTGCTGCCGCTGCTGCAGCTGCTGTTGGCGGCGGCGGCTACGGCTCGGGGCTCGTAGGCCCAGGCGGGGGCGGGGGGCTGTGCAGCGGCGCTGGCGGCGGCAGGGGCTGCGGGGGGCGCGGGCGGCGGCTGCTGGTCGGTAAAGCCAGAGGTCGCGTAGTTCCTGTCCATCGTGGGGGTTGTGTAGGAAGGGCGGGCAGCAGCGGGGGCTCCTCGAGGGCCCCGCGTAAGGGGGGCGGGAAGGGAGGGCGGGGGGGGCGGGGAGGAAGAGGAGGAGGCGGCGGCGGCGGCGAAGGGAGCGTCCCTCTCACATGGCCCCGGCGGGCAGGCGGGAGCAGGGAGCGCTGGCGACTTTCGGCAGCGGAAACCTGGGCCGCGGCGGGCGGCGAGGCCCCAGCTGCGCGTCAGGGAAGCGGCGGCACCCGCAGCCAGGAGTCGCGGCCGCTACCGCCGCTGCGCCCCATGTTGGTGGATTTCCCAGGATGCACCTCCCGCCCCCTCCGCCCCGCGGCCTCGCCCCGCCTCCCCTCGGCGCCCCGCGTTAGCCGCTCGCGGGTCCAGCGGGCGGCCGCGAGGCCTCTGCTGCCACCGGCTACCTCGCGAGCAGCAGCCAGGAGAAGAGGGCGAGGCCTGCCGGGCCCAGCTGGTTCCAGGATTCTAGGGGCGGCGGGGGGTGCCCGCCAGCCAGAGCCCGCGGAGCGTGGACTTCCCGCCCTCTGCAGCTCCGAGCGGAGCTGTCCGCGCTGGACGCGCCCCGCGTGGGAAGGGGCCGCGCCTGCCGATCGCCCCCGTGCGGGGGAGGCGAAATTGAGCGGAAACCCCGGGGGTGTAAGGGGTGGCTTGTCAGCGCTTTCCCTGGAGTTCGTTATTTGACCCGTTGGGTTATTCTGAGGGACTCCCATCATTTCCCTGATCGCGATTTCTTTCTCTGCGCCCCTAACCAGAAACAGCTGAGCAGGCTGTTTTACAGTTCCGCTTACTCCCTTCCTGCCCAAGGCTTGCTGGGCTAGAGGACCCTTTTCCTGCTGTTAGCGGAGATCTATATTCAAAGAGATTCAAATCCAAACGTATTATTGTCGAATCCTCTCTGAAAGAGACGTTCCCAGGGGCTCTTGTTAACTGTCCTTTCCCCTACCCTGGGGATTTTCTCACTCTAGTCTTCGGAATCTTCTAAGATAAATACTGCCTCTTTATTGAATAATCCAACTGCCATCTGGATGACTTTAATTACAATGAGTTTAAACTCACGATGCACGCTATTGAGACTTGGAACTTCAGCAGGACTGTCTACCTAAACATTTCATCTCTGATCTCCAAGCTGTTTGGTGTGGAGTAATTTAATAACTATTTGCGGTTCTTCGGTTGCGTATCAGAGTTGTGTATCTTCTAATAACTCAAGACTTGTGAAACTCGAGGGTCACAGAAATCATTGTTTGGTCCTTAAGCCATAAATTAAAAGTTAAAATAACAATAAAGTTTATACTTACAACCTCCCTTTAAAAATCAATATTGGTTTAACACCTTTTATGTGCTTAGCACAGAAATCTATCCCTCAAGATAAGCCAAACATAAAAGCTTAACAATTAAGACAGTCGTAGTGGAAGACCTAATAAACTTGATACACTATCTCTGATGACCATTTAAAAAGCTTAAACTTCGATAATACCTGGTGTTGGATCGGCTATTCCTTTCGAGATTAATTTTGTTCTGGGAGATCCTGTTTTCTTCCTGGCGCCTATATCCTTTTGTTCCTATTCATGCCTTTTTGAAAGTCTTTCTGCACCTGTGATGCTTGGAGCCTGGTCCTGGGGTGGAGAAGCAAGAAAGTGAGGAGACCTTATTTGCAAATGAATTCAAACGTGGAAGCACTAGTGACTTTGCCAATTTTATGTTAATTACAGAAAGCATTTACTGAGGATATCTTTGAAAAGTGGTTTTCTTTAGGGAAGGAATTTGCCTGGGATCCTGCAGAGAAGTAACATTAATCTTCACTACAACACTTATTTTTCTTCCTGTAGACTGGAAATCTGAAATCTAACTAAAACAAAAAAAAAATTCACAACTAGTTATCCTATTTATAAATACTTTTTGTGCACACTGAAATGTTGCCTGTGAAAAGTGTAGGAAATGGAATGGCACGCTGTGTTTTATGGCATTCAGTTTGAGATATTCAAAACTGGTACTCGAAGTGAGTTGTGCAAGCAATACCAAACAATTGGCAATAAAACCTTTATAATCCTTCATAGCTTTATGTAGTTTGTTTATGTCACATAAATCAGAAGATATGAAGGACAATTTTAGCGAGCATTTTTAAATAATATTACTGTGTTGTCACATATTCCTTTGCTGTTAAGTGAAATTTCCTTAGTTTGCCCTAAATCAATATAAGAACAAGTATTTCCAAACGTTAAAACATGTCTACAAATAACATGATTAAATCTTTTTTTTATTTTTTATTTTTTTGTAGAGACAGAGTCCCACTTTACCGCCCACGGTAGAGTGCCTTGGTGTCACACAGCTCACAGCAACCTCCACCTGCTGGGCTTAGGCGATTCTCTTGCCTCAGCCTCCTAAGTAGCTGGGACTACAGGCGCCGGCTACAGCGCCCAGCTATTTTTCCGTTTTGCAGTTCTCCAAGGCTGGGTTTGAATCAGCCACCTTCGGCATATGGGGCCAGCGCCCTACTCGATGAGCCACAGGCACCACCCCTTTTTTTTATTTTTTGAGACAGAGCCGCAAGCTGTCACCCTGGGTAGAGTGCTGTAACATCAAAGCTCACAGCAACCTCCAACTCCTCAGCTTAACCTATTCTCTTGCCTCAGCCTCCCAAGTAGCTGGGACTTCAGGCGCCTGCCACAACGACCAGCTATTTTTTGGTTGTAGTTATCATTGTTTGGCAGGCCCAGGCTGGATTTCAACCCGCCACCTCTGATGTATGTGGCTGGTGCCTTAGCTGCTTGAGCTACAGGCACCAAGCCGATTAAATCTTTTTTATCAATATTATTTTTGTTGGGCAGCGCCTGTGGCTCAGTGAGTAGGGCCTCGGGCCCAAATACTGAGGGTGGTGGGTTCAAACCCAGCCCCAGCCGAACTGCAACAAAAAAATAGCCGAGCTTTTTAGCAGGCGCCTGTAGTCCCAGCTACTCCAGAGGCCAAGGCAAGAGAATCATTGCCTGAGCCCAGGAGCTGGAGGTTGCTGTGAGCTGTAATGCCACCGCACTCTACTGAGGGTGACAAAGTGAGACTCTGTCTCTAAAATATATATATATATATTATTTTTGTTGACAAAAAATAATTGATTTTCCCCAAGGCAAAATCAATTGCTTCCTCTTCAATTGTCTTCTGGTACTTTATTCCAATTCTATATACAGTAGAACCTCCTTAAGTTGACCACTTTCTTAAGTTGACCTAATTTTCATAGACTGCAAACTATATAAACTACAATATTCCTTATGTTGACCATCTCTGGATTTCACCAGTTTGTTACAGTCTCTTGGGTAGTCAACTAACAGAGGTTCTACTGTATTTGACGTTACATTGCATTACATTTGTGTATCTGTTTCTCCCTCAAAGATCAGGCATTCTATAAAGGCAGGGGTTCTACTTAATTCATACTTGTATCCTTAGCACTTAGTGTTATGCCTGATACTATGTTAGGCTCTAAATACATGTTTATTGAATGAATAAATATAGATACTACTTATATTTATTTAGTTATTTTAGAGATAGGGTATTATTCTGTCACCAAGGCTGGTATGCAGAGACCGTGACACAATCTTAACCCCTGGGCTCAAGAGATGTTCCTTGGCACCCATAGCACAGTGGTTGTGGCACTGGCCACATGCACCAAGGCTTGCGGGTTTGAACCTGGTGGGCCAGCTAAACAGCAATAACAACTGCAACAAAAAAATAGCCGGGGCGGCACCCGTGGCTTAGTGGGTAGAGCACCGGCCCCATATACCGAGGGTGGCGGGTTCAAACCCGGCCCTGGCCAAACTGCAACAAAAAATAATGGGGGTGTTGTGACAGCCACCTGTAGTCCCAGCTACTCAGGAGGCCGAGGCAGGAGAATTGCCTAAGCCCAAGAGCTGGAGGTTGCTGTGAGCAGTGAGGCTGCAACACTCTACCAAGGACGATAAAGTGAGACTCTGTTCCAAAAAAAAAAAAAAAAATAGCTGGGCGTTGTGGCAGGTGCCTGTAGTCCCAACTACTTGGGAGGCTGAGCAAGAAAATCGCTTAAGCCCAAGAGTTTGAGGTTGCTGTGAGCTGTGACGCCATAGCACTCTACTGAGGGCGACATAATGAGACTCTGTCTCAAAAAAAAAAAAAAAGAGAGAGAGATGCTTCTGCCTCAGCCTTCTGAGTAACTGGGAGTACAGGTGAACACCATCTTACATGGCTAATTTTTAATTTTTTTTTTTTTTTTTTTTTTTTTTGTAGAAATGAGTCTTGCTATTTTGTTCAGGCTGGTATTAAACTCCTGGCCTCAGGCAATCTTCCCACCTCAGCCTCCCAAAGTCCTGGGATTATGAGCCACCATGTCCAGCTACACATGCTACTTTAAAAATACCCATTCAGAAATGGGTATTCCTTTCTAAAAAACACTATTTTTGACTCAGTCCTAAAATTAGGGGGCAATGCTTGAAAATTGATTAAATCAAAAGCATAGAGTTTGGATGTAAGGTGAATTGAAGGAAATCCTACATTTAAGAAGGAGTCTTTCTTCTTTCCTCACCTTCATCCCCTACTTCCTCCTGTGTTACAGCCCATATAGCCTATGGCTAGGAGGAATGAGAGTTATAAGAAATACCTGTATAGCTCAATAATGGAACAGGGCATGGAAAGGGCATGGAGAGGGATTTAGCTCTCCTAACAAGCATGAGAGCTCCCGAGATGATAGCAGTGGTGAATTGGCAGTCTCTACACCTGTGGTGTTGAAAGGCAAGAGATCAGCCTTATATTAGGCCAGAGGCGAAGGCAGTCAAGGAGCATGTGCATTCTGTCACAGACCCACTTACTCTCTGTCTCCTCTCCTGCCTGCCTGCAGATTGCCAGCACAGCGTCTCTCTGCTGAAGATTACCAAGCTCTGCCAAAGACTAAGATCTATCTTTCTAAGAAGACTGCTTTACTCTCTTTAAGACTCTTTCTCTCTCCAGCTAAAGTGGATAGCCCTCAGGCACCTAAGAGAAACTGAGCAAGGTAACTTAGCGGTCCGCTTCCGGAACCTAGTTAAGCTAGGCCCAAGACCTGGCCACTCCTGGGCCCTGGCAAGTGGTGTCAGAAGTGACTTGTGACACTCCTGGGTTTATTGTCTGGAGTTAGTGATGCCTTAGAATATACATATGAGGCCAGAATATGCACATGGCTCACGCTTACAATCCTGGCACTCTGAGAGGGCAAGAAGGAAGGATGGTTTGAGAGATCAGGAGTTTGAGACCAGCCTGAGCAAAAGCAAGACCCTGTGTCCTTGCTTTAAGGCAATGGGAAGAGATAGTTGAAGGAGAGAATAATGGAAATTCATCTCCATTGAGGTAGCCTTGTTCATTAGTTTTGGGGGTCCTGGGTCTCGGCTCCCCAAACCCAGTTGACTTGGTTTGATTACTCGCTTGACAGAAAATTCAACCAAGGAGGCTCGGCGCCTGTGGCTCAGTGGGCTAAGGCGCCAGCCACTTACACCTGAGCTGGCGGGTTCAAATCCAGCCTGGGCCCGCCAAACAATAAAGATGGCTGCAACCAAAAAGTGGCCGGGCGTTGTGGCAGGCGCCTGCAGTCCCAGCTGCTTGGGAGGCGGAGGCAGGAGACTCGCTTGAGCCCAGGAATTGGAGGTTGCTGTGAGCTGTGATGCCATAGCACTCTATCCAGGGTGACAGCTTGAGGCTCTGTCTCAAAAAAAAAAAAAAAGAAAAAGAAAATTCAACCAAGGCATGGCAGTAATTAAAAGCAAAAGTGAGGGGTGGTGCCTGTGGCTCATCTAGTAGGGCGCCGGCCCCATATACTAAAGGTGGCAGGTTCAAACCCGGCCTCAGCAAACTGCAAAAATAGAAAAACAGCCGGATGTTGTGGCGGGTGCCTATAGTCCCAGCTACTTGGGAGGCTGAGGCAAGAGAATCCCCTAAGCCCAGGAGTTGGAGGTTGCTGTGAGCTGTGTGATGTCATGGCACTCCACCGAGGGCGATAAAGTGAGACTAAAATAAAAAAAAAGCAAAAGTGAGTGAGGCAGTACCCAAAGCTCAGTGAGTAGGGCACCAGCCACGTACAAGGCTGCCAGGTTCGAGCCCAGCCTAGGCCTGCTGAACAATGACAACTGCAACCAAAAAATAGCCGGGCATTATAGCAAGTGCCTGTAGTGCCAGCTACCTGGGATGCTGAGGCAAGAAAATTGCTTAAGCCCGAGTTTAAAGTTGCTGTGAGCTATGACACCACTGCCTTCTGAGATTCTGCCTCACCAAAAAAAAAGAAAGAAAAAGGGAGTGGAAACTTTATTTATTTTTGAGACAGAGCTATCACCCTGAGTAGAGTGCTGTGGCATCACAGCTCACAGCAACCTCCAACTCCTGGGCTCAAGCGATTCTCCTGCCTCCACCTCCCAAGTAGCTGGGACTACAGGTGTCCGCCACAACGCCTGGTTATTTTTTGGTTGCAGCCTTCATTATTGTTTGGTGGGCCCAGGCTGGATTGGAACTGCCAGCTCAGGTGTATGTGGGTGGCGCCTTAGCCACTTGAGCCACAGGCGCCAAGCCAGTGAGTAGAAACTTTAAATTAAACTAGAGTGGCACAAGCAGTGTGGATAGAAAGTAAAAGTAACCTATACAAGTTTCAGGGTAACAAAGATTTTTATTAAGAGCAAAGAGAAAGTTAAGAGGCTTCCAAAGAGAATTGGAAGTGGATCCCTCTCAGAGGAGAAAAGGTCTGCAGGGGTATAAATGCTCTCTGATTTGTAATTGACTACAAGTCTTTCCTTGGCTGCTCCATGCCTCCAGGGTATTGCTCTTTTCTATTTGTCATTGATAGTCTCTTTCTATTGGCCATCAGTTACCTAGGTTCCTTCATACCCCCTTTTTTCTTTTCTTTTTGAGACAGAGTCTCACTATGTCGCCCTCCCCAGAGTGCTCTGGCATCACAGCTCACAGCAACCTCAAACTCTTGGGCTCAAGCGATTCTCTTGCCTCAGCCTCTCAAGTAGCTGGGACTACAGGCACCCACCACAAAGCCCAGCTGTTTTTTGGTTGCAGTTGTCAGCGTTGTTTCAGAGGACTGGGCCAGGCTCAAACCCACCAGTTTTGGTGTATGTGGCCAGTGCCCTACTCACTGAGCTACACGCACTGAGCCATACCCCTATTCTTATGGGTTCTCCAGAATTCCTGGTTCAGCAGGCCAGGTTTTCCTTCCATCCCCTTTGAAGCCCCTTTCTTAGTGCCCCTTCTCAATTAGGATGTTGGGAAATGCAGAATTTGAGGTTGCCTGACCAGAAATGTAATCAGTTAGCCCATAATTCCTATGTTACAAATAGACCATTCCATTCATTAAGTAGAAAGATCCAAGAAGGTCCAGGTTATGGTTCCAGTGAAATGATCAGGGGTATGTTTGTTAGAAGTAGTTGAATAGTGGAGGGGGGCTTAATTTTCAATTTTTCCTTTCTCTTCTGGCATTGAAATCCTGTTTGCCAGGGTAGCTTTGGTTTCCATCACTTAGGCTGACATCAGAGATCAAACTAAAACATTAGAAATGAAGCCCCACTTTCATTTTCTCTGTGGCAAAGGCTTAACACTATCAATCATCTTTGATTCCTACCTTTGTTGCCTGCTATAACCCTAGGGAGCTAGCAATGGAATCAGGAGAGCTATGTGTAAACCTGCTTCTTTGGAAGCCACAGCTTCACTTATCCCTGAAAGTCAAAATCCTCCCAGTAAGCAGAGTTTCAAGAAATATACTTGAGGCCAGGTGTGGTGGTTCATGCCTATAATCCTAGCACTTTGGGAGGCTGAGGTGGGAAAATCCCTTGAGGTCAGGAGTTCAAGACCAGCCTGAGAAACATAGTAAGACCATCTTTAAAAAAAAAGGAAAATCAGCCAGACATTGTGTGTACCTTTAGTCCCAGCTACATAGGAAGCTGAGGTGGGAGGATTGCTTGAGCCCAGGAGTTTTAGGTTGCAGTGAGTTATGATCATGCCACCGCACTCTAGCCTAGGCAGCACAGTGAGACCCTATTAAAAAAAGAAAAAGGCAGTATACTTGATGGGGCGGTGCCTGTGGCTCATTGAGTAGGGCGCCGGCCCCATATAACGTAGGTGGCAGGTTCAAACCCGGCCTCGGCCGAACTGCAAAACAAGAAAATAGCCAGGCATTGTGGTGGGCGCCTGTAGTCCCAGCTACTCGGGAGGCTGAGGCAAGAGAATCGCCTAAGCCCAGAAGTTGGAGGTTGCTGTGAGCTGTGACGCCATGGCACTCTACCAAGGGCGATAAAGTGAGACTCTGTCTCTACAAAAAAAAAAAAAGGCAGTATACTTGATCATCAGTTTTGTATGGAAAGGGAGTAGGTCTGAGCTATGGCTATGGAGAAAGTCCTGGGCACTAATGAATGGCCTAGCTAATCAAGGATCAGGAAGAACCCTTTTATTTATTTATTTATTTGGACAGAATCTCACTTTGTTGTCCTTGGTAGAGTGCTGTGGCATCATAGCTCACAGCAACCTCAAACTCTTGGGCTCAAATGATCTTGCCTTAGCCTCTCCAAGTAGCTGGGACTATATCCACCCTCTACAACGCTTGACTATTTTTAGAGATGGAGGTCTCACTCCTGCTGAGCCTGGTCTTGAACTACTGAGCTCAGGCAATCTACCTGCCTGGGCCTCCCAAAGTACTAGGATTACAGGTATGAGACACCACCCTTGGCTTCAAATCAATCTTTTTTTTTTGAGACAGAGCCTCAAGCTGTCACCGAGGGTAGAGTGCTGTGGCATTGCAGCTCACAGCCACCTCCAACTCCTGGGCTTAAGTGATTCTCTTGCCTCAGCCTCCCAAGTAGTTGGGACTACAGGCGCCTGCCCGGCTATTTTTTGGTTGCAGCCATCATTGTTTTGGCAGGCCCAGGCTGGATTCGAACCCGCCAGCTCAGGTGTATGTGGCTGGCACCTTAGCTGCTTGAGCCACTGGCGCTGAGCCTCATACCAATCTTCTTGACTACAGCACCAATAAGCTTGCTTAAGGAGCAAGTTTTCTCCACTGAAGAGTTACCACATTTTCCTTTGTAATTAGTTAAGTATGTTGTGGATGCTTTAAAATGGTGTAAATTCCCGAGGTGGAGGTGGTATTCTTTCACATCTGATTTTAGCATCAGTGTTAGTTTCCTATGGCTGCTGCAAAATGACTCTAAAGGAGGTGGCTTAAAACTGCACAATATATTGTCTCACAGTTCTGGAGCCTAAAAGTCTGAAATCAGGAAGTTACTTAGCAGGGACACACTCCATCTGAGGCTCTGGGGGAGAAACTTTCCCTGCCTTTCCATTTTCTGGTGGCATTGCACGGCTTGTGGCCATATCACTCCAATCACTGCTTCTGTCTTCACATTTGCTTCTCTTCAAGTCTGTCTTCTCGTCTTTTTTGTTTTTGTTTTTTCAGACAGAGTCTCACCTTGTTGCCCTTCGTGGAGTGCTCACAGCTCACAGCAACCTCAAACTCTTGGGCTCAAGCGATCTTCTTACCTCAGCCTCCCAAGTAGCTGAGACTATAGGTGCCTGCCACAATGCCTGGCTATTTTTAGAGATGACGTCTTCCTCTGGCTCAGAATGGTTTTGAACTTGTGAGCGCAACCATTCCACCCATCTTGGCCTCCCAGGGTGCTAGGATTATAGGCATATGAGCTAGCATGCCTGGCCTTCTCTTCTGTCTTTTATAAAGACCTTTGCCAGGCTGGGCACAGAAGTGGCTCAGGCCTGTAATCCTAGAATTCTGGGAGGCCAAGGTGGGTGGATTGCTTCAGTTTAGGAGTTCAAGACCAGCCAGGGCAAGAACGAGATCCTATCTCTACTAAAAATAGAAAAATCAGGCAGGCATGGTGGCACATGTCTGTAGTCTCAGCTACTGGACAGGCTGAGACAAGAAAATCTCTTGAGCCCAGGAGTTTGAGGTTGCTGTGAACTATAATGATGCCATGGCAATCTACCCAGGGCAAGAGAGTGAGACTCTGTCACAAAAATAAATAACAGTTGTCATTGGATTTATGGTCTTACCCAGGTAATTCAGGATGATCTCATCTCAGGATCCTTAATTTAATTACCTCTGCAAAGATCCTTTTTCCTTTTTTTTTCTTTTTTTTTTTTTGAGACAGAGCCTCAAGCTGTCACCCTGGACAGAGAGCTGTGACATCACAGCTCACAGCAACCTCCAATTCCTGGGCTTAAGCGAGTCTCCTGCCTCCGCCTCCCAAGTAACTGGGACTACAGGCGCCCACCACAACACCTGGCCATTTTTTGGTTGCAGCCGTCATTGTTGTTTGGCGGGCCTGGGCTGGATTCGAACCTGCCAGCTCAGGTGTACGTGGCTGGCGCCCCAGCCCATTGAGCCACAGGCACCGAGCCAAAGATCCTTTTTCCAATTAAGGTAACATACATATGTTCTGAAGATTAGAGTATGGACATGTCTCTTTGGGCGCCACCAATCAATTCATTACAGCATCCATTAATGGTATTTGCATGAAGCAACTAGTATTATTGTTACCAAATAAAGTCGGCCCTCTGTAACTGTGAGGGATTGGTTCCAGGGCCCCCTGAAGATACCAAAATCCTTGGATGCTGATGTCCCTTATATAAAATAGGATAGTATTTACATATAACCTACATGCATCCCCACCACGGTCTTTTTTTTTTTTTTTTTTTGAGACAGAGCCTCAAGCTGTTGCCCTGGGTAGAGTACCATGGCATTACAACTCACAGCAACTTCCAACTCCTGGGCTCAAGTGATTCTCCTGCCTACGCCTCCCAAGTAGCTATGACTATAGGCACCTGCTACAATGCCTGGCAGCAGTCATTGTTGTTTGGTGGGCCTGGGCTGGATTCAAACCTGCCAGCTCAGGTGTATGTATGTGGCTGGTGCCTTAGCCACGTGAGCCACAGGCGCTGAGACCCCCCCCAGTCATTTTTTTTTTTTTGTAGAGACAGAGTCTCACTTTATCACCCTCGGTAGAGTTCCGTGGCATCACACAGCTCACAGCTACCTCCAACTCCGGGGCTTAGGCAATTCTCTTGCCTCAGCCTCCCGAATAGCCGGGACTACAGGCGCCCGCCACAATGCCCGGCTATTTTTCTGTTTTGCAGTCTGGCCGAGGCCGGGTTTGAACCTGCCACCTTCGGTATGTGGGGCCGGTGCCCTACTCAATGAGCCACTGGCGCCCCCCACCCCCCAGTCTTTAAATCATATCTAGATTACTTATG
>CAUYRH010047010.1:0-12396 GCA_963574655.1 Perodicticus potto
TCTCTCTCCGCTCTGTTGGTTTATATGGGATTTTTTGGGGGGTGGGTCCTCATCAGTTATCTAATGAAGACCCGGGCCTTGGAGACTGACAGGTTATTGACCAGTCAGATGTGCACGAGGAGCAGACAGCAAGGCGCCAGTGTTTTTCGCACAGGCGGTTGGTTCTTTTTCAAGCCGGTTTCTTCATCCATCACAGCATCAGCACCGCCAGGGCCAAGGCAGCGGTTGTGGAGCTGTCCTGTCCTGCATCACTGTGAGCTGTGATGTCACAGCACTCTACCGAGGGCGACAAAGTAAAGCTCTGTCTCAAAAAAAAAAAAAAAAGAATTTGGGAAATGTGACCAATTCTCAAGAAGAAGACAATCAATAGAAGCCAGCCCCGACATGACTTAGTTCCTGGAATTATTGGGCAAAAGCTAAGGCAGCTATGAAAGCCACACTCCGTGACAAGTAAGGAGTAAAAAGATAGATGTTCTCAACAGAACAACAGAGGTTGTAAAAAAAAGAGCTAAATGTAAATGTTAGAACTGAAGAAAACAATATCTGAAATAAAAATTTCGGCAGAATAGCTCAGTGATGGAACTGAAGTGGCAAAGAAAGAGTAAATGAACAATCAGAAATTTTCCAATCCAGCCAGGCACAGTGGCTCACATCTGTAACCCTAGCACTTTGGGAGTCTGAGGCAGGAGGATCACTTGAGCCCAGGAGTTTGGGAATAGCCGGAGCAACATAGCAAAGCCCTATTGCTTCAAATTAAAAAAAGAACGAGGGAGAGAGAGAGAAAAAAACCCTAGCTGACTGTGGTGGGTTGAGTTTATAGTTGTAGCCAAGGCAGAAGGATCACTGGAGCCCAGGAGTTTGATGCTCAAGTGATCCTTCTGCCTCAGTCTCCTGAGTAGTTAAGACTGTGGACACATGCCAAGAATCCCTCTTTAAAGCAGCCACATTACCCATTTTTTGTTTGTTTTTTTGTTTTTGTTTTTATTTTGAGACAGAGTCTCACTTTGTCGACCTTGGTAGAGTGCCATCGTGTCATAGCTCACAGCAACCTCAAACTCTTGGGCTCAAGTGACTCTGTTTCCTCAGCCTTCTGAGTAGCTGGGACAACAGGCACCCGCCACAACACCTGGCTATTTTTAGAGCCGGAGTTCTTGCTCTTGCTCAGGTTGGTCTCGAACCCGTGAGCTCAGGTAATCCACCCGCCTCAGCCTCCCAGAGTGCTAGGATTAAAGGTATGAGCCATCGAGTCCAGCCGGGAATAACCATTTGAACGACAGAGGATTTCTCATTAAGAAGTAAAGAAGCCAGAAGACAGTGGACATCTGTTAGAAGTAGACAGTGGACATTTTGTTAGAAGACATCTAACAAAATACATACATGATGTGTGTGCTGGAAACTACAAAATATTAAATACTTCTAATAAAGGAAATTAAAGCAGACTAAATAAACAGAGACATCCTTCATATCTAGATTGGAAGACAGTATTGATAAATGTCAGTTCTCCTTAATAGCTCTATACATTCAATGTAATCCCAATGAAAAAAACAGGAATTTTTGTCAATATCAATAAACTGTAAAATTTATAGCAAAAGGCTAAGGAAATAGAGTATCTACAACAGTTTTGGAAATTAAGAACAAAGTTTCAACACTCATAATGCTATGGGACTTTGGGTTCCTGGTCCCCTAGTCAATGAAAAAAATTGAGGTTAAATCAGAAAGATTTATATAGGCAAGAATTTTACTGGGACTTTTGTTTGAACGATAAGGGAACCAGTGGCAGTTAATGGGGCGACCAGACTGGCTCCCCAAACAAGGTGCTGAGGAACTTTTGTGGGGTCTAAAGAGGGAGGTAGATGTCAGTTTTGAAGTCATCACGAACAGAAGCAGGGTTTTGTTGGCGGCTACACACTTGGTCACGCTTCTGTACGTATTCCATGTCTAATAAGCATGTTAAATCTTCACCCCCGGGTGTGATTTTTAGCATCAACATGAGATTATAATAAGGGAGAAGTCCAGGGAAGGTCAGTCCGGGTAAGATCTTTTCCGGCTCGAAGTGGTTAGATCCTGCTGGGTCTGGTTCCTCATCGGCTGGTTTCAGCATCTGGTTTCAGTGGTCCTAGAAGACATGACTCAAGAGACAGACAAGCTGGCCTCCTCCTTTGATAGGTTTGGGCTGAATCCCAGCAGCTAGGAGGACATTTCTTTTTTCTCTTTCTGCAGTTAATTAGCCTGGGTCATGGTGCCTCATGTTTTTCCCTTTGTCAGAATTGACACCCAAGGCCTGTCCCTATACTGTCTCATTATTACCCAATTTTTTTCTCTTTTCTTTTCTTTTAAAATTTCAGATTAATGTGAGAGTACAATTAGGTTACGGTGTTAGCATTTGTTAGGTAGAGTTCCTATTGTAGTTGTGTCCTGTACCCCAGAGGTGTGCCATATACCCTCACATTGTGCCCATTAGGTGGGAGCACACCAGCCCCTCACTCCTTCCCTCTGCCCCATCCTTCACTTGGATTGAGATTTTCTCTTATGTGGGCGTGTATTAGATCATCTACTGGCATCATATTAGTAATGAGTACATTGGATACTTACTTTTCCATTCTTGTGAAACTTTACTAAGAAAAATATATTTTAACTCTATCCAGTACTACCCAATTTCAAGACTTACACAGTAATCAAGTCAGTGTGGTACTGGCGGAAAGATAAACACATAGATCATGGAACAAAATGATCTAAATACCCTTGAATATGGCCAATTAATTATTGGCAAGGTGCAAAAGCAATTCTGTTGAGGAAAGAGTCTTTTCAAGAAATGGTGTGGAAGCACTAGAAGCATATGAATATCCACATGCAGAAAAATAAACTTGACCCCTACACCCCATACAAAATTTAACTCAGGATGGATCACAGACCTAAATATAAAATATGAACTAGTAAACTCCTAGAGAAAAACATCAAAGAGAATCTTTATGACCTTTTTTAGGCATAGGAAAATTACAATCCATAATTGAAGAAACTGACTGTACTGCACTTCATAATTTAAAATTTCTGCTAAAGACACTGCTAAGAGATGAAAAGACAACTTCTCTTTCTCCGATCTTGCTAATGGAGGGAAGATATTTTCTTTTTTTTTTGAAGACAAAGAGTCTCACTACGTTGCCCTCGGTAGAGTGCCATAGCTCAAGACAACTTCAAAGTCTTAGGCTTTAGCGATTCTCTTGCCTCAGCCTCCCAAGTAGCTGGGACTACAGGAGCCCGCCACAACGCCCAGCTATTTTTAGAGATGAAGACTCGCTCCAGCTCAGACTTGAACCTGTTAGCTCAGGCGATCCACCCGCCTCCCAGAGTGCTAGGATTACAGGGGTGAGCCACCATGCCTAGCCCAGAAGATATTTTCTTTCTTTCTTTCTTTTTTTTTTTTTGAGACAGTCTCACTCTGTTTCCTCAGTCTAGAGTGCCTTAGAGTCAGCCTAACTCACAGCAACCTCAAACTCCAGAATTCAACCGATCCTCCTGCTTCAGTCTCGCAAGTAGTATGGGAAAGGAATTCTCATAACGTTGGCAGGAGTGCAGCCATTTTAGAAAATCAGGTCAGAGACCTGCACAATCCCTTCCCCAGACTCCTGGAGTGCCTGGAGGCCAGAGATCCTGGAAACACCCTACCCATCTCCTTGCTGGTACTAAGGATATTCCTATATCTTGACTCACCCTGGAGAAGAGACTCAGGTGGTACTCCTGGGCTCACTGTCCAGTATTCCAGGTATACTGATGAAGCTAATAAAAGCCTTTTGCAACTTTATGGGAGCAGAGCTGACACCTGGTCAGTCTCCATTTTCTTTTCCCTCTAATAAATCCTTTCCTTGTCCCTGGACTGGCCTCATCTCCTTTCTTTCAGCTGGCTTATTTTTCTATTTTTAGTAGAGAAAAAGTTTTGCTTTTGTTCAGGCTAGTCTGGAACTCCTGAGCTCAAGCAATCCTCCTGCCTTGGCCTCTCAGAGTGCTAGGATTACAGGCATGAGCCACCTTGCCCAGACTGAAAATATTTTTAAATTACATATCTTACAAAGGACTTATATCTAAAACATGTAAAGAAGTCTCAAAATTCAACAATGAGAAAACAAGTCAATAAAAAATGGGCAAGTTTTGGCGGCACCTGTAGCTCCGTGGTTAGGGCGCTGGCCACATACACCCAGGCTGGAGAGTTTGAACCTGGCCTGGGTCAGCTAAACAACGATGACAACTGAAAAAAAAATGGCTGGGCATTGTGGTGGGCACCTGTGGTCCCAGCTGCGTGGGAGGCTGAGGCAAGAGAATTGCGTTAAGCCCAAGAGTTTGAGGTTGCTGTGAGCTGTGACGCCATGGCCCTCTACCAAGGGCGACAGTGAGACTCTATCTCAAACAAACAACAAACAAACAAAAGGCAAGTTTGAATAAATACTTCACCAAGGGAGACATAAAAATGTAGCAAAATGTAAATGAAAACCACAATGGCACACCACTAGACCCCTCCTGGAATGGCTAACTCCTCTCCCCACCAACAGCTCCTGCTCCAAACTAACAATAGCCAGTGGAGGTAGGATGCATAGGACTGGGGCTCTCACACAGGGGGGGAGAGATTGAGTATACAAAAGGACAATGGCCAGAATCATATGCAAAAACAGACCTCTGCCCTACAACTTCTGCAGAAACCCTCCAGGGATGTCCAACTGCATTTCTGCAGCAACCAGGCCAGGAAACCAAACAGTATCCTCCGTGGCCATTGGCTGTAAACGGTCAGGACTTAGTCAATAACAGCCAGATTTCTTAAGTTTTGACCCGGCTTCCACTTAGAAATAACAAAGGAAGCCACACATTTACCCTCAACCAATCATATAGGGGGACGGGCTGCCCTGCTCCCAGGTAGTTGGCCTATAGTTTCTCCATGCCACCAGCTTCCAATCAGCTTGTTTTTAGGAACCTTCTACCAGAAGTAGGAGACGCACTCATCTCCGCTGAGAGCTTGATAGTTGAGAATTTGGTCTCTGCTTTTGTTTGAAAGAAGCTAAACTAAATTTCAAACCTTAGGTTTATATGACTTATATATCAGGAATTCACCTGGGGCAGAAACCACTTCAGCTAATGGTTCTCAATTGACAGTTTGAAACACAAGACGTGTCCATTATTACTGAAAAAGGGATTAGGTATTCCAAATATTGGTTAACTTACGGTAAAGAGGCATTCTTAAATTACAATACCCAATTAGACAAAGTTCTTAAGAAACTGAAACAAGAGCTTTAGTATATAAATATAGGCCAGACCCTGTGAACTTCAGCTCGGGTATCTGAAGTGGTTCCTCCGGGGCCAATTCTGTTTTGTTATTATTTTCTAAGATAGCAGATGTTCTCTCCCTCTCTTGCACAAATTCAGGAAGCCCTTCGGGTTATTTTGAAGTCTGAGTTTTTCCCAAGTAAGCACCTCTATGAATCCCTGTTTTGTTCTAACTGACCCCAGTTTTCCAAACTGCATTCCACGGCCTCTGGTGATTGTGTTCATCTTAGGCTACTCTAGCCTTAACCCACATGGGCAGAGTGGTCTTTTCTCCTGCATGTGCGAGTATGTTTATCAGAAATCTGGTGTCCAAATCCTGAAGAGTCATCATCAAATACCCTTTTGAGAATCGCTGAGCAATCGCAGGGTTGGAGGCATTGACAGCTTGGAGGCACTGGAGGTCAACATCATTTCTGACACTGGCCCTGGTAGAAGTTCCATGAAAACTTTGGCTTCTTAATCAGGCCTCCCTTTCAATGGCATGTTCTGACTATGCTGAGCCCTCCTGTTCAGTCCCAGTCCCGCACCCCTGAGAACATCTCTAGTTTCTGGTAGTAGGGAACCTTAACCAGAGATGTCAATGTTTGCCTCACACACCCGAATCAGCCTCCAGGGAATCCTGTCTCAGCAGAGAAACAGAGCGGAGGCTGATCAGTTTCAAGGACACCATATACACTCCCCTGTAAGATTCCACTATCTTAAGAAGTGGGATGTCTGCAGAGGCTGGTCAACACCAGATTTTGAGGTCTTCTGCCACCAGTTATTTGACTAGGGAATTTCTGGGGCTCAGTGGCTCTACTGAGTTCACAAATAACATATCGTTTATTTATTGCTTATTGGATGTCAAAACATTTAATTTGGGATTGTGCATTCATTCATTCTTTGAAGGCTCTAACGCTGATTTAAATGTAGTTACACTACTTCTCTTTATTTTTGTAGTGGATTTTCTAGGGCCATAGAGGCCTGTGTGACATTAGCAATGATATCCTGGCATCAGTTACCCAAGATTTGGCAGGAGTGGGGAGAGTATGCTCCTGGCTTGGGACTGACATATAACTGACTGCACCAATTTATTTCAAACTATCCTGGATGGCACCTCAAAATACAGCACGATGGTCAACTAAGGACATCCCTGTCCCTGGCATTCTAGGGGAAATTTCCTTATCCAACCCCTAAATTTCCATAGCCTGGAGAAATCTGAAGAGTTCACGCCCATTTCTGTGGAATCCTTCAGACTTACGGCCTTTGTATACCTTTTGGCTCCAATCCCAGGTCCCAAACCCAATCTCTCCAGATGGCCCTTATATAAACTTAGTTGTGAAATTTGATCCCTTCACTCAAAATCACATCACATCATGCATTTCATAACTTCTGTGGAAGTTACGGAGGTTTTCTGGAGGAACCACATGATGCCCCACGGAGCTTTCTGCAATGTTTATGCCCTCTCTTGTCCTACTGCCTTTCACCAAAGCCTGTTAGGAACAATATTTGAAATCTGTTAAATGACGTGTCTGGACCGCACTTTGACAGAATAATGTCAGTAAAGTACAGAGTTAACATAAGTGTTGTTGTGGTCCTGGTATTTCCAGGATTTCAGCTGGGCCTTCTGCACTTGAATCTTATTTTTTGACTTTTAAGTTTTAAAAGCCCAAACATAGGAAGTCATAGGTAGGATTGGCATGCAGGATCTTCTCTGCACATAATTAAAGAATACCAGCTGTTGTCAGTGCCCAGGAGCCACGTGGGGACAGAGGAGTTCACATAGAAGTGACCAGTGGACATCACCTGCATAGGAAAGTTTTGCTGGTTGTCTAAGCCTGTCCCTTTGACTGCAGCCAACATGCCAGCTATTGATGGGCAAGGTTGGTAGCTGGTATGCAGGATCTTCTCTGCACATAAATACCAGCTGTTGTCAGTGCTGGTATTTATATAAAAGAGGAATTTATATAAGAGAGGAATATCTGAGTGAGAGCTAATTTTTTCAGTGATCAGTTCATCACAAATATCTTTTGGCTGTACATAAGCTTGTGAGCTTGAAGATTCAGATAAACATGCAGAACCTAATAGTTATCTATTGCTGAATTACCATTACCTCAAAATTAAATGGCTTAAAACAACACACGTTTATTATCTTACACAGTTTAGTGAGTAAGTTGGTCTAGTTCAGGTCTCTCTATGCAGTTTTAGTCAAGATGTTGGTTGGGGCTGCAGTCATCTGAAGGCTTGACTGGGGCTGGAAGGTCTGTATCCAAAATGGTTTACTCACATGGCCATTGGCTGGAGGCCTTAATTCTCCCATTTTGTAGCAGGATGACTCAGTTCCTTGCCACATGGACCTCTCCACAGAGTTTCTTGACTGACCTCATGACATGGTAGTTGATTTCTCCCAGAGAGAGCATTCCAAGAGACAGGGAGAGTGAGAGAGTAGGGTGGAGAGAGGGAGAACCCCAGTGTCTGCTGGGATCTAGCTTTGGAAGTCATGTACCATCACAATATATCATATTATACTGGTTATGCAGACCAACTTGGAGATATGAAAAGCATGCTTATTGGAATCACAGGGGGACATTTTCTTTTCTTTTCTTTTTTGTTTTTGAGACAGAGTTTTTAATCTTGAAAACCAATGAGAAGGAGATAACCATTGAAAATCTTTCTCTAAAGTGTCAAAAATAGAATGTTGGTTGATCTTTTGGATGGTAATAGCTTATTCATGTAGTTGGTTGGATAAGTCAGCTATATTTTGAGCCATTGTATCATTGAAGGATCTATGTAAATGATTCTTAACTTGTTCCCACAGATAGAGGGAACTGCTATAACACAAATGTTGGTGCTATTAAAATCACATGGAAGAGCTGTTCTTCTTTGTAGAGCTTATCACCAAGTCATTCAACGGCAGCCTTGAGGGCATTAAGTCTTTGCAGTAACTTGATTGTCAATCTTAGCTTATCTTATGAGCTCTTGTGTGTTACTAGCCTTCATAGTATCAATAAAATGAGCAGTCTGAACAGATTTGGCTAAGGCGGCTATAGCCACTGATACAGAATCAAGTAAAACAATTGTAGAAACTATGAAAGCGACAAGGCTCACAAGGAAACTTTTTGGTCTTAATTTCTTCAATACATCAATTAAAATAAGTAAAGTGCTTGCCAGAGTCATTCAAGATGAACTGGAACCCAGGTATTCACTTTTTGTTTTCCATAACGAATACAGTGGTGATGTTCAAATGAGTAACATTGTGATGGGAGAAGCAAGCACTTAACCAAGCAGTAAAGAATGACAGGGTAGAAGAATAAATTGTGCTATGAAATGAAAAAGAAGGAGCTAATAAGAATATACATGGGCTAGTAGTACATACAAAGATTGCATGGGAGAAAGGAGTTGTTAAATTTACTGCAAACATGCCTGTAGCACTGGTATGGATAATATCGTGTGTTGAGTGAAAGTCTCCCAAATGATCGGTGATGCAGAGGAAATGAGTCCTGCAATGAAATAGTCTGAATAAAAAGGAGGACCACTTACACTCTCATGGCAAGTAGCAATCTTTATTTCTTCCAAAAAAGCTTATATAGGCACATAATCAATAAACATATGACTTAAACGTTGGCCCCAGACCTCTTACTGCCTGGTACTTACGGCCTACGGATAAACTGGATTTACTGATAATCACTTTACTAACACTATGTAAAGCTATCTTTATGGGCTCAGGTTTAACCAGATTAACTGATGACTACTTTCACTAAAGTTATTCTTATGCAAAGTAATCAAAAACAAAACCACAAAATAAGATTTTGGGGAAATAAGCGGTTTAAATGCTTGATCCTTTAACAGACCATTTGGAGGCAGTTAATCATCTTTAGGGAGTAGTCTGGAAAATCCTGAGATACACAGGTAACTGCCTGCAGACCTGCCTCCACGAACCTCTGCCCTAAATGACTTTCACATGATTAGGTTCTAAGCCACATATGGAGTTCTATTCAGGATTTTTTCCTTTCTAACTCACAAAAGACTTTAAACTTGGCTTCACAAAATGGAACCATTTAAAGGTTTACTTACAGGCTTTTCACCTATATCGTGACATAAAATTTGGGGTAAAAAAGGGTAGGGTAACTCACTAGAGGTTAGAATAACAAGGGGAACATTGATCATTCTGACAGGCTTGCTGCACAGCACCTGAAAGGGACATGTTGTTCTAACAACTCATGTTGTTTTGAGTTCATTCTGCAAACTTTAATGGTTTACCTCCTGCAGTTAAATGGCCACAGGGTCCCCAGTTAAGAAGGGAAACTTGTTGAGTGAGATTAGTTTGGAGAGGTTGTTGTACACGGCAAGTGTTCCAAGGAGTGTTATCAGGAGTAAAAGAGGAGTAAAGTTTAGGCACAACTGTAGCATAGGGTTGGAATGAATGGAGGGAAAAACACATAGGAGTTTTATTAATAAAGAGAGAGACATTGGGAGTAATAAAGCCAGTCAGTCTGGTTAAGCAAGAGTTGTCTTAGGGGCATAAAAAGACCTCCAGTCCAAGTGGTGTCCTTACTGGAAAGAGGGGGGTCAAAATCTCCCCCAAACACAGGCTGGACTAAAGGTGGTGCCCAATAGACAGTTCTGCTTTCGTGGCCGATAAAAACACAATAAAAAGGGAAAGCACACTTTGACAGAGGTCTGAGTTACCACTGTCAGGTAAGTCAGGAACTTGTTTTCAGGTGTTGGAGGAGCCCTGAGCTGTCTTATGAGAGAATTGGCATCTTGAAATAAGTTTTCTTTTTCTTTTTTTTTTTTTCTTTTTTGAGACAGAGTCTCAAGCTGTTGCCCTGGATAGAGTGCTATGGTGTCATAGCTCAGAACAAACTCCAATTCTTGGGCTCAAGCAATCCTCTTGCCTCAGTTTTTCTATTTTTAGTAGAGATGGGGTCTTGCTTTTGCTCAGGCTGGTCTTGAACTTGTGAGCTCAAACAATCCACCCTCTTCAACCTCCCAGAGTGCTAGGATTATAGGCAGGAGCCACCATGCCCAGCCATTGAAATAATTTTTTAAGGGATCACCATGTTATTGGGGGTGCCCTTAGTGTTTGGGGCAGCAGTACTTGTAGATTTTTGTTGAAGACTCATCTGTTGAAAGGGATCTTGAATCAGCTGTGGGTTGAAGTGGTCCTTCCAGTTCATGTTTGGTCTTTGTTGTAGGGAACCATGCAGGTCCTGTTGGGGTGGAAACACATACATACCCTCTCCCCCAAGTTAAGACTGCATAAGGTTCTTCCCATTGAGTCAAGTCTAAGGATAGCATGAACATTCATTGATCTTTCAGCCATGTTGGTTTGGAGGCATTTTGAAAATGTCATAGAAATGCAGACAAATTATCAGGATTTTGATTAAAGAGATTAATAGTTATAAGGGCTTTGTTGATACTAACTTTGGGGTAACAGACAAGGGTCATATCATCCTTTTTTAATGTGCAGTTAGTATGGATAATGGCTTGTCTTGTGGGGTTTAAGGTATTTTTGTAATATGTTGAATTTGTCAATTAAGAAGGAAGTTTTGAAAAGTATTATAGGTATAACATGGGCCATCGTCTGTTTTTAGTTTCTTGGGAATTCCCATATAGGCAAAGCATTTTAACAAATGGGAAATGGTATGGTGAGCTTTTTCTCTATTTAATGGTGTAGCATGGCTATACCTGCTGTGTCAACAGTGACGTGGATAAATTTAATTTTTTTTATTTTTTATTTTATTTTATTTTTTTTCGAGACAGAGCCTTAAGCTGTCACCCTGGATAAAGCGCTGTGGCATTATAGATCACAGCAACCTCCAACTCCTGGGCTCAAGCGAGTCTCTTTCCTCTGCCTCCCAAGTAGCTGGGACTACAGGTGCCCGCCACAATGCCCGGCCATTTTTTGGTTGCAGCCACCATTGTTGTTTGGCAGGCCCAGGCTGGATTTGAACCCGCCAGCTCAGGTGTACGTGGCTGGCACCATAGCCCGTTGAGCCACAGGCGCTGAGCCAAATTTTTTTATTTTTTGGTAGAGACAGAGTCTCACTTTATCACCCTTGGTAAAGTGCTGTGGTGTCACACAGCTCATAGCAACCTCCAAAACTCCTGGGCTTAGGCAATTCTCTTGCCTTAGTCTCCAAAGTAGGCGCCCACCACAACACCCAGCTATTTTTTTGTTGCTGTTTGGCTGGGGCTGGGTTTGAAACTGCCACCCTCGGTATATGGGGCCGGCGCCCTACTGACTGAGCCACAGGCACCGCCCAAAAAATTTAAATGTTTTAAATGATGGATAATACATAATATTTGTTTGTTATAGTTCATTACTGTGTAAACCTCGAGGGTTGGAATTTTGTTTTCAAGGGAAGGTCCTTGGATGATTGGATGGCTTGACAACATGCCTGCACTATTTGGCAAGTTCAATAGGTAATTTGAACTGATATGTTAATGGTTTTGGCACTTTGATAATAAGAAGTATGGGAGGCTGAAGCCTGTTGTATTGACATGTAATATTTCTTTGTGAGAAGTTGCTATATCTACTTGGTTATTACCCAGGGTAAAGGCTTTGGTAGTTTGGTATTTAAGAGAATTTGTGAATTATTTTATTACTTTTCTTGAAGGCTAAACTTCAGATAAACTTTTCTTGAAGGATAAACTCTTTTTTTTTTTTTAAATACATGTATTTTATTATTCTTCATTACATTATTTCCGCCCCCCCCACCCCTCTGTGGTAAGACAGAAGTGATTTACAGAAAAGAATACAGAAAACACCAAAGCTCCTGGTAGAGGGAGAGATTTCAAGTGGGGAGAGAGATGCTCTCTCGTTCCTCTCCCAGTCTTTCCCCGTCTCCTCCTCTAGGCCTCTAGCCTCAGGGTATATATAGGTGTATGGGTTCCTTGGCCAGGAAACGAATGAATACAGTCCCTTCCACCAGGGGCAAGGTGAATGAGTGTATCAAAGAATGGACACAGTCCATCCATGGAATTCAGGCCTAGGAAATTCACAAGAAACTGACCTAGGCATAGGAAATGGGGGTTCCATATTTAGTCCCAAGTGTAAAGTGAAGGAGACACCAAGGCACAGGTGTCTCCTCAGCAGTTGTCCAG
>CAUYRH010047011.1:0-28511 GCA_963574655.1 Perodicticus potto
GTGGGTGGACTGCCTGTGCTCACAGGTTTGAGATCAGCCTGAGCCAGACAACACGTATCTAAAATTAGCCAGGCATTATGGTGGGCACTTTAGTCCCATCTACTTGGGAGGCTGAGGCAAGAGAATCACCTGAGCCCAAGAATCTGGGCTATGATGCTATGGCACTCTACTGAGGGCAACCAAGTGAGACTGTGTCCCAAAAAGAAAAAGAAAAACTTGTTCCTTGTCATCCGGGAACAAGTGCCCTACTAAGTAAGCTCTATTAAACTCATCTAACTCACCAGCTGGACTTCCCTGAGTCATTCTTTGGTCTCTCAGCTCGCTCTCAGTTTAGGGATGGTTTATTTGTACTGTCCTGGGATTTTCCCCAAACTTTATACATCTCTATATTTTTATAAGCAGACACATTTACTTTTTTGTAAGTAAAAAAACCCACAAAATACAATAGTAATAGTTTTTATGTTTGGGTGGTTGTGTATGCCTGGCATAACAAACCTGTAGTAATGCTTATTACAAATGCCTCATTGCAGATCGAAAAATAAGACTAAGAAAAATTAAGCAATTTGACTAAGATCACCAAGCCAGGGAATTAAAGAACATATAGGTTTTTGTTTGTTTGTTTGTTGAGACAGTCTCACTTTGTCACCCTGGGTAGAGTGCTGTGATGTCACACACAGCTCATGGCAACCTCAAACTCTGGGGCTCAAGCAATCCCCTTGCCTCATTCTCCCCAGTAACTGGGATTACAGACTCATGCCTCAATGTCCAGCTATTTTTGGAGATTGAGTCTCTCTCTTGCTCAGGCTGGTCTCTAAACTCTGAAGCTCAAGCAATCCACCCACCTCAGCCTCCCAGAGTGCTGGGATTACAAGAGTGAGCCACTATGTCCAGCCTCCTTTGAACATAGGGTGTTTTTTTTTTTCTTTGAACATAGGTTTTTATAATTCCTGAGCTCAAACTCTTTGCCACTCTGCTATGAATGCTTAAGATATGAGCACAATTATATTGAATGAAAAACAATTCCAATTCCAAAAGTATCTAAACCAGGATCTCAATTATGTAAAGGCACACACAAGCAAGAGGACTCAAAATAACAAAAGTAATCCAATATTTTGTCCCTGTAATAAAGGATACTAGGAAATTATCTCAGTTATATGCTATTGTGTGAATTGTCTAGGTTTTGTTCCTCACCCTCAACCACTACCTATGAACAAGTATTACATTTTTAATATTTTTAGAAAATTTAAATGAGAGAGATGTATGGGGAAGGAGGGGGAGAGAGAAAGAGAATAAATAAATCAATGGGGTTGGGAGAAATAGTGCAGAATCCTAAAGTTTATCCAGAAATTTAAATAGGCATAATATTGCATTCTTCTGCTTAGGGTGCCATAACAAAATACTATAGATGGAGTGGCTTAAATCACAGAAATTTCTCATAGTTCTCAAGGCTGGAAAGTTCAAGATCAAGGTGCTGCAAGGAGGGTTTCATTCTGAAGCCTCTTCCCTCGGCTTATAGACAGACATGATCTTGCTGTGCGCTCACATGACCTCTTCTTTGTGCCCACATGGGACCTGGAGGGTAGGAGGGTGAAGATGAAGGGAGAGAGAAAGAACAAGGTGTCCGGTGTCTCCTCTGAGAAGGACACTAATCCCATCTTGAGGGCCTAATCTTTATGATCTTACCTAACCTTAATTACCTCCTTCAAAGGCCACATCTCCAAATACTGTTTTATTAGGTGTTAAGGCTTTAGCATATGAATGGGGTGGACACAGACATTCAGTCTATAATAGATACAGTTGAGAAACTTACAAAAATATAGACACAGTTCAGAAACTTTTTTTTTTTTGTAGAGACAGAGTTTCACTTTATCACCCTCGGTAGAGTGCCCCAGTGTCACAGCTCACAGCAACCTCCAATTCCTGGGCTTAGGTGATTTCCTTGCCTTAGCCTCCCAAGTAGATGGGACTACAGGCGCTCGCCACAATGCCCGGCTATTTTTTTGCTGGAGTTCGGCCGGGGCCAGGTTTGAACCCGTCACCCTCAGTATATGGGGCCGGTGTCCTGTCCACTGAGCCACAGGCGCCGCCCACAGTTGAGAAACTTTTATAGAAAAATAAAGGTAAATAGAGGAACCTATGTTCTGAAATCTGTTACATAAAGGCAACAAAGTGAGACTTTATCTGAAAAAAACAAAACAAACAGTATTTCATTGGAGAATGTAAAGACACAGATGAATGTCACGCATAGCCCAGCCTCCAATCTCACTACACCAGTGTATAAGACCACGGTTCCCATACAGCTCTTTGATTGCTTAGCTGTGCAAGCTTGGGCATATCATTTATCATCTTAGATCTTTGGTGTCTTCATTCACAAAATGGGTGAAATAATAGTACCCATCTCATAAGGATGACGTAGTTCCAAATAAGATCATGTGTGTAGATGCATACAGAGTGCGTTTTGCATATACAATTGAGAAGGGATGACATACAATGAGGGGCATTTGGAGAGTTGACCAGAAAATTTGAAAGCAGAAATGTTTAGGTCTTCAATTGCATTGGATGTAAAAGCACAAAGTCAAAATATAGGAAATAACCTTGTCAGTTACAATACCATTAACAAAAATAAATTCTATATGGCGTGATGAGTTAAATACAAAAACAAATAGTGGGCTCAGCGCCTGTGGCTCAATGGGCTAAGGCGCCAGCCACGTGCACCTGAGCTGGCAGGTTCAAATCCAGCCCCCAGGCCCGCCAAACAACAATGACGGCTGCAACCAAAAAATGGCCAGGCGTTGTGGCGAGCACCTGTAGTCCCAGCTACTTGGGAGGCAGAGGCAGGAGACTCGCTTGAGCCCAGGAATTGGAGATTGCTGTGAGCTGTGATTCCACGGCATTCTATCCAGGGTGACAGCTCGAGGATCTGTCTCAAAACAACAACAACAACAACAAAAAAAAAAACAAATAGTGGAATGACACACAAAAAACAGAAAGAAAATTAAGATGAATGCATAGCCGAAGAAAATTTTTCTATATGAATCCCAGAATCTAGGTATTAATTATCCCACTTTGTGAATATAGAAGTTGAGTCTCTCTTCCTCTTGGAGCCACGTGTTACCCACATCATGTGCCTCTTTTTTTCTTTTTATTACTCCCCTGTTTGATGGAGCACGTTCTCCTGTGCCTCCTTAAGAAAGACTGCATAGGCTTGGCATCTGTAACACAGTGGTTACGGCATCAGCCACATACACCCAGGCTAGTGGGTTCAAACCCAGCCCAGGCCTGCTAAACAACAATCACAACTGCAACAAGAAAATCGCCAGGCATTGTGGCAGGCCCCTGTAGTCCCAGCTACTTGGGAGGCTGAGGCAAGAGAATTGCTTAAGCCCAAGAGCTGGAGGTTGCTGTGAGTTGTGATGCCACAGCACTCTCAAAAAAAAAAAAAGAAGAAGAAGAAAAAAATGTGATTTTAAAAAAATTATTGAATACTAAAGGAATTACTAGGAGAGTGAAATGTATGGCAGATACACAAATATATTAACTTGACATTAAATGATAGTCTATTGCCATTTCTAATCATTTCCACATACTCTGTGGAGGAGGATGGGGTAGAAAATTCAACCCTTGGGCAAAATGCAACCCAAAACCATTTTGTTGTTGTTAAGACGTAGGGTCTTGCTCCATCACCCAGGCTAGAGTGTAGTGGTGCAATTATACCACACTGTACCCTTGAACACATGAGCTCAAGATATCCTGCCACCCGAGTACCTGGGAACACAGATGTGTGCTATCACGCCTAGTTAATTTTTTTTTTTTGAGACAGAGCCTCAAACTGTCACCCTGGATAGTGTGCTGTGGCATCACAGCTCATAGCAACCTCCAATTCCTGGGCTCAAGCAAGTCTCCTGCCTCCGCCTCCCAAGTAGCTAGGACTACAGGTGCCTGCTACAAGGCCCGGCCAGTTTTTGGTTGCAGCCGTTATTGTTGTTTGGTGGGCCTGGGCTGGATTCAAACCCGCCAGCTCAGGTGTACGTGGCTTACACCTTAGCCCATTGAGCCACAGGCGCCGAGCCTTTTTTTTACTGTTCAAAGAGACAGGGCTCGGTGCCTGTTGCTCAGCAGCCAGGGCACCAGCCACATACACCAGGGCTGGTGGGTTCAAACCTAGTCTGGGCCTGCCAAACAACGACAACTACAACAACAACAACAAAATAGCCAGGCATTGTGTCGGGTGCCCGTAGTCCCAGCTACTTGGGAGGCTGAGGCAAGAGAATCAATTAAGCCCAAGAGGTTTTTGTTTTTGAGAGAGTCTCACTATGTTGCCCTGGGTAGAGTGCCATAGAGTCACAACTCACAGCAACCTCCAACTCTTGGACTTAAGGGATTCTCTTGCCTCCCGAGTAGCTGGGACTACAGGCACCCACCACAATGCTGGCTATTTTCTTGTTGCAGTTGTCATTGTTGTTTAGCTGGCTGGGCCAGGCTCAAACCCACCAGCCTCGGTCCATGTGCTATGGGTGCCAAGACAAGCCCAAGAGTTTGAGGTTGCTGTGAGCTGTGACGCCACAGCACTCTACTGAGGGTGACACAGTGAGACTCTCTCTCAAAACAAAATAAAAATAAAATAGAATAAATAAATAAATATATAAAGAGTCAGGATCTCACTCTGTTGCCTAGGCTACTCTAGAACTCCTGGCCTCAAGTGATTCTCCCCTCAAAGCCTCCTAAAGTGCTGGGATTATAGGGATGAGTCATTGCACCTGGCCTCAATACCTATTTTTCCAGTGACATTTAGTAGAACACTATTACACCCATTCCTTTTTGTCAGTGGTTCTTAACCAGAGATAATTTTTCCCTCCAAGATACATATGGCAATGTCTAGAGACATTTAAGCTGTCAAAATTAGGGGAAGAGGCAGCTACTGGTGTTTAGCATTGGTATCTTGTGAGGAGAGGCAAATACCAACAGTGCCAAAGTTCAGATATCTGAGTTTATGTATTATCTCTGGCTTCTTTTGTACTAAAACAGAGTACTTGTGACAGACCATCCAGCTCACAACACCTAACGTATTTTCTATCTGGCCCTTCACAGAAAAAGGTTGCCAATTCTTGTTCTGTAGGAAACCAGAAAATTTAAATAAGTATCTCATGTATAGTAAATTATCTATCAATTCTAGAAAACTCACTTTAACACATTATTTTCTTCTAGAAATGAGACAGTTAGCTCTTTTTTTTTTTTTTTTTTTTTTTTTTTTTAGACACTACTCCACTATGTTGTTTAGGCAAGCCTCAAACTCCTGGGCCCAAGCAATTCTCCTGCCTCAGCCTCCTGAGTAGCAAGGACTACAGGCATGTACCACCATGCCAACTTAACAGTCCAACTTATACCTCTTCTAGCCTTATAAAGGGCTATAGACTTTTATAGGTTTATATAAATGTTGTGGTATATTTTCTGATTCATTAAAGGGATATTTGAAACAATGATTCTCAAAACCAATCACCAGATCATTGACCTGTCAAGAAATTTTTACTGGCCCATAACGAAATCAGAAAAGTAAAGACAAATATAGAAATTTCCTGAATTAAAACTGATTTAATTCAACATACTTAACACTATGTTGTTCATAATAATTACATATCTCTCTCCTACATCTTTTTTTTGAGACAGAGCCTCAAGCTATCACCCTGGGTAGAGTGCTGTGGCATCACTGCTCACAGCAACCTCCAACTCTTGAGCTAAAGCAATTCTCTTGCCTCAGCCTCCTGAGTAGCTGGGACTACAGGCACCTGCTACAACACCCATCTATTTTTTTTTTTTTTTTTTGGTTGTAGTCATCGTTGTTTGGCAGGCCCAGGCTGGATTTGAACCTGCCAGCTCTGGTATATGTGGCTGGCTGCTGGCTGGTATATGTGGCTTAGCTGCTTGAGCTACAGGTGCTGAGCCTCTCCTACATCTTAAAATCATAAAGCACCCATTATTTTCTGAAACAGTGCTAATAGCAGGTGATTGATTTTAATATGCCAAAATTAATACTTGTGCCAAATTATTAATTATTGGTTTTTGAAATCCAAAAGTCGGGAACCGATGATTTAGAGCAGTGGTTCTCAACCTTCCTAGTGCTTCCTAATGCTGCAGCCCTTTAATACAGTTCTTCATGTTGTGGTGACCCTCAACCATAAAATTATTTTTGTTGCTACTTCATAACTGTAATTTTGCTACTGTTATGAATCATAATGTATATATCTGATATGCAGGACGTATTTTCCTTGGGGTCGAGAACCACAGGATGAGAACTGCTGATTTAGAGGCTTTGGCTCCAATATAGTCTTTGATGTTGAGTATGTTTCACATATCATTGCTGAAGGTATTTCTTAAATGTGTTTTGCAGTGTCTAATAAGTGATGAACTACATCTGAAGGCTTTTCCACATTCATTACAATCATAAGGTTTTTCTCCAGTATGAATTCTCTGATGTTTAGCAAAGGATGAATCATGCCTAAAGGCTTTTCCACAATGATTGCATTCATAAGGTTTGACTCCAGTATGGACTCTCTGATGGATAGAAAGGTGTATTCTCTGGCTAAAGGCTTTCCCACATTCCTTGCATTTATATGGTCTTTCTCCAGTATGAGTTCTCTGGTGTTGAGTTAGGTATGTGCTATGGCTGAAGGTTTTACTGCATACATTGCAAATATAGGGCTTCACACCAGTATGAATAATCTCATGCTGCCTAAGGTGTCTAATCTGGAAAAATGCTTTTCCACAGTCTTTACACATGTAAGGTTTCTCTCTAACATGAGTTCTCAGGTGTTGGATCAGTCCAATGCTCTGGCTGAATGCTTTCTCACATATCCCACATTCATAGGGCTTTTCCCCAGTATGAATTCTAACATGTTGAGTAAGGGATGAAGGATGTCTGAAGGTTTTCCCACATTCCTTACATTCATAGGGTTTCTCACCCGTATGGATTCTCTGATGTGGGATAAGGGATGAACTTTGGCTAAAGGCTTTCCCACATTCCTTACATCTGAAAGGTTTCTCTCCAGTATGAATTCTCATGTGCTCAGTAAGGTGAATGAGCTGTTTGAAGATTTTTTCACAAATATTACACTCAAAAGTTTTCATTTTTGTGTAACTCCTTGAACGATGAATTAAATCTAAGTTGTATCTTCTTCTTTTTCCAGATGTGTCATATTTATGGCCTCTTTTTCTTGAATGACTTGTTGTTCCTGTGTTAACTTTTAAATTCACATTAATTCCTTTCTCAAATCTGTTAGACGCTTGGCCTCTCTCCTGAGTGCAAGCTTTCTTGCAGCTCAAGAGGCTTTTCCCCTCAGCCATTTCTTGTTGTTCCCGCTTGCTTTCTAAATTATCACATTTGGAGCTTCTTCCCAATGTGGAATACAAGGTGCTTCCTCTTGGAAACCTTTCTATCATCAGACCATGGTGTAATTCTTCCCATGAGATGTCCTTCTTTAAGGTTGACTCTTTGTTTTCTGTTTTATTCTTCAAGCCTGAAAGAAATTCAGAAATACAAATGACCCATATTAACTGAACTTCAAAAAAATTAATCACAATGAGAATGACAGGAAAAAATAATATAAACTAAAAATTAAAATAAAAATAAGTTCATACTGCAAGTTCATATTATGTTTGAGATAATTTATGGCTCAAAATTTGTTGCAAAATTTTGGAGTCTGTTTGTCATAGCAGTTTAGCCAATCTTAACAAAGGAAGAAGTTATATACCTGCATTAAAAAGACATTGAAGGCTGGGCACAGTGGCTCACACTTGTAATCCTATTAGGGAGGCCAAAGCAGGTGGATTGTTTGAGCTCAAGAGTTAAGACCAGCCTGAGCAAGAGTGAGACCCCTCTCTCTACTAAAAATAGAAAAAAATAGCTGGGTATTGTGGCAGGTGCCTGTAATCCCAGCTACTGGGGAGGTTGAGGCAAGAGAATCGCTTGAGCCTAAGAGTTTGAGGTTGCTATAAGCTATGAGGCCATAGCACTCTACCCAGGGCACACAGTGAGACTCTGTCTCAAAAAAAAAAAACAAAAAAAAAACAAAAGAATCACTTCTCGGTCTTTTGGCTAAGATCAAGTGTAGTATCTGTTCTTATCAGTTTAATATCTGATACGTCCTCTATCTGAGGACAATATATTAAATGAATTTTTGGAGCAGGGAGTTGGAATAGGAATTTGCTCCGTCCACTCCACGCATCGACCTGGTATTGCAGTACTTCCAGGAAGGGTGCACCCCACTCGGGGGACTCACACTTCTAATCTTAGCACTCTGGGAGGCCAAGGCAGGTAGATTGCTTGAGTTCATGAGTTTGAGACCAGCCTGAGCGAAAGTGAGACCCCCTCTCTACTAAAAAAATGAAAAAACTGGCTTGGTGCCTGTGGCTCAGCAGCTAGGGTACCAGCCACATACACCGGAGCTGGTGGGTTCAAACCCGGCCCAGGCCTGACAAACAACGACAACTACAACCAAAAACAGCTGGGCATTGTGGCTGGTGCCTATGGTCCCAGCTACTTGGGAGGCTAAGGCAAGAGAATCTCTGGGGCCCAAGAGCTTGAGAGTGTTGTGAGCTGCAACGCCATGGCACTCTACCCAGGGCGACAGCTTGAGTCTCTGTCTCAAAAAAAAAAAAATACATTGAAAAGAAGCACTGAAAAAGCAGTAAGAGAGAGAGAGGAAATAAAAATTATTAAACTAGCTGATGGAGGAAAGGAACTAAGGTGACAAGGTCTGTAAAATCTAATGCAGTCATATAGCATAGTGCCATAAGAACACACAAACTGTGGAATCAGAATGATTAGAAGTAAAATACTTATCGATATTTTGCAGTGAATAATGTGTACTTCTTTGCTGAAATTTCTGAGGGAAAAATAAGGATGTGCATTATACATGGTACATGGGTCATTACAAAAGTTTTGAGATACACAAAAAATCAAGAAACCTAAATCCATCCAAAAGGAAAGAAATGAAGCCCTTCCAGCAATACTGAAAAGCCAAGCAAGACCAAACTCACACAGGTGACTCAGAAAGGACACTACTGACCATGTTTCTTAGAAGCGAAATAATGGACCATAACACAGTCTCAAAACTTTCATAGTGGCCCACATACTAAATTCCATAGCTAGATAAATGTTTTCAATTATTTTCTTTATGCTTATGTGCTAAAAATGTAACTCTAGAAAGCAAGAATGATATCCATATGCAAAATAGTGCCCTGAAATACAATAACCGGTTTTGTTGAACTTACAGCAAACCTGCAACAAAAGCAAAACCCACTTGCTGTGGTGTTTGGTGGCTAACCAGCCAAATGCAACCTCTTGATATGTTGGTAAATAAGTCCTTAGAGGCCCTAATGAAGAAAGAGTGGACTTTGTGGATGCAGTCAGCTGGTAAGGATTTAGCACCTACAGGCAGAATCAAGAAAGCATCCATTGCCCAGGTTTGTAGTTAGATACTAAGATTGTGGAATAGTGTCAAGAAGGAAGTAGTTATGAAATCCTTTTATTTTATTTTATTTATTTATTTATTTTTTGCAGTTTTTGGCCAGGGCTGGGTTTGAACCTACCACCTCTGGCATATGGGGCCAGTGCCCTACTCCTTTGAGCCACAGGAGCCGCCCTGAAATCATTTTTTTAAATGCTGCATCAGCAATTCTATGGATGGAACTGACAATGATGAAATTTACCAGATAAGGAAGGTGACTCTTCAGGTGTTATCAGTAACGAAGAAATTAAAGATGACAATACTTCAGATATTGACAGTGATAAAGAGCTCTTAGCCTTTTTTTTTTTGAAAGCTGTCACCCTGGGTAGAGTGCCGTAGCATCACAGTTCACAGCAATCTCCAACTCCTGGGCTCAAGCGAGTCTCCTGCCTCCACCTCCCAAGTAGCTGGGACTACGAGGCGCCCGTCACAACGCCCGGCCATTTTTTGGTTGCAGTCATCATTGTTGTTTGGTGGGCACGGGCTGGATTCAAACCTGTCAGCTCAGGTGTATGTGGCTGGCACCTTAGCCCGTTGAGCCACAGGCGCCGAGCCAAAGTTGTTTTTTTTGTTTGTTTTGTTTTTGTAGAGACAGAGTCTCACTTTATCGCCCTTAGTAGAGTGCCGTGGTGTCACACAGCTCACAGCAACCTCCAGTTCCTGGGCTTAGGCGATTCTCTTGCCTCAGCCTCCCCAGTAGCTGGGACTACAGGTGCCCGCCACAACGCCCTTTTTATGTTTTGCAGTTCGGCCAAGGCCAGGTTTGAACCCGTCACTTTTGGTATATGGGGCCGGCACCCTACTCGCTGAGCCACAGGCACTGCCCCTCTTAGCCTTCTATAATGAGTAGATAATGTAAATGTGTTACCAGTACATCAAATTTCTTGTACCTTGTGTCTGTTCTTGTGTTTTATAATTATTTTTCCTATAAAATTTCTTGTACCATAATATGTTAAAAATAAATGCCATAACTCCTGTATAATACAAAAAACAAGTACCTAAATACAAACAAATAAAAATTTAAACTAAAAAATTAAAATAGGGTGGCACCTGTGGCTCATCGAGTAGGGCACCGGCCCCATATACCAAAGGCGGCAGGTTCAAACCCCGCCTCCGCCAAACTGCAAAACAGAAAAATAGCCGGGCGCTGTGGCGGGCGCCTGTGGTCCCAGGTACTCGGGAGGCTGAGGCAAGAGAATCGCCTAAGCCCAGGAGCTGGAGGTTGCTGTGAGCTGTGTGACGCCACGGCACTCTACCGATGGCGATAAAGTGAGACTCTGACTCTACAAAAAAAAAAAAAAAAAATTACTCCCCCGCCCCGCCCGCGCAGCAGCCGCCTCGAGACCCCCGCGCGTCGCGCTCCTCCCTCCCTCTCTGGCCCCGCGCGTCGCGCTCCTCCCTCCCACTCTGGCCCCGCGCGCCCTCCGGCCCCTGCGGCCCCTGAGAACAAGAGGACGAGCGAGCGCGGCGCTCCCTGGCCGCCCCGGACCCCTCCTTTCACCATCGCCGGCCCTTCGCCGCCTTCCTCGGCTTCCACCTCCTCTCCCGCCCCCGCCAAGTTGAGGCCTCCTGAAGGGGGGGAGGCCCCGGACCAGGAGCGAATTCCCCTAACTCTCTCAAACTCTTCCCCCGCCCGCTCGGAGTGTGAGGAGAGGGGCCCGGCCCGGGCCCGCGTCGTGTGTGAGGAGGACCCCGGGCGGGCCCACGAGCCGTCTAGGGCCTGGTCCGGTCCGCCGGCTGTGTAAAGACAGGGGCCGGGAGCGGCCGGGCCCGAGGGTGAGCTGAGGGGAGGGGCCTGGTCCGGCCTGGCCGGTGCGTGAAGACTGGGGCCCCGGCTCGGCGCCGTGACCGCCGCGATGGCCCAGCAGCAGATGACCAGCTCGCAGAAGGCCCTGATGCTCGAGCTGAAATCCCTGCAGGAGGAACCGGTGGAGGGCTTCCGGATCACCCTGGTGGATGAGTCCGACCTCTACAACTGGGAGGTGGCCATCTTCGGACCCTCTAACACCCTCTACGAAGGCGGGTACTTCAAGGCGCATATTAAATTTCCTATTGACTACCCATATTCACCACCTACCTTCAGATTCTTGACCAAAATGTGGCACCCCAACATTTATGAGAATGGAGATGTTTGCATTTGGATTCTTCATCCTCCTGTAGATGACCCACAGAGTGGAGAACTGCCCTCTGAAAGGTGGAATCCTACTCAAAATGTGAGGACTATTCTATTAAGTGTAATCTCCCTGCTTAATGAGCCCAACACCTTCTCCCCAGCCAATATGGATGCTTCAGTTATGTTCAGAAAATGGAGAGACAGTAAAGGAAAAGACAAAGAATATGCTGAAATCATTAGGAAACAGGTTTCAGCCACCAAGGCCGAAGCAGAAAAAGATGGAGTGAAGGTCCCCACAATCCTAGTTGAATACTGCATCAAAACTAAAGTGCCTTCCAATGATAACAGCTCAGATTTGCTTTATGACTTGTATGATGACGACATTGATGATGAAGATGAGGAGGAAGATGCCGACTGTTATGATGATGATGATTCTGGGAATGAGGAGTCGTGACATGCTCTTTCAATGCCCCTGTACTGCCCTGCCATCTCAGGCCAAAGGGAGGGGAGCAAATAGAGACCTAGCAGTGGCCCCTCAGCAAAAACCTATTCACAGGGGTTGGGGAAAACAAACACAGCTCCTGCTGACTCCCCTTATGGATCTCAGTTTGCTCCTTTTTATGGACCTTAAATGGAGAGAGAGCAACTCTACACAGAATGTCTGAATTCTTGCATTCTTTACCCTTCCATCACTGTATTGATTCTTTTTTTAAAAACATCATCAACCCCCCCCCCAAAAAAAAAATTAAAATAGGCCAGGTGCAGTGGCTCACACCTGTAATCCTAGGACTGTAGGAGGCCAAGGTGGGTGGATTGCCTGAGCTCAGTTCATGACCAGCCTGAGTCAGAGTGAACCCTCATCTCTAAAAAATAGCCTGGCATTGTGGTGGGCACCTATAGTCTCACCTTCTTGGGAGGTTGAGGCAAGAGAATCACTTCAGCCCAAGATTGTGAGCTTGCTGTGAGCTGTGACACTATAGCACTGTACCGAAGGAGACAAAGTGAGGACTCTGTCTCAAAAAAAAAAAAAATTAAAAGATTTCTTTCCTGAAAGTTTGGGCCAAATATGTGGGTTCATTTTATACACAGGAACACATTATACACAACAATATATGGTACTCCAACTAAATAGCAGCTAATTTCACTGTATACATTTCTTAATCTGCCTCCTCCTTCATCATTTTTTTTTTTGTTGTTGCAGTTTGGCCGGGTCCGGGTCCGAACCCGCCACCCTCGGTATATGGGGCTGATGCCCCACCCACTGAGCCACAAGTGCTGCCCCTTCTTCCTCATTTTTAAGATGGGGTTAATGTAGGACTCACAGAGGCCAGCTTGGCAAATAGCTGTCACTGTTACTGTTCATAGATGTTGAAGAACATTGTTAAAGGCCATTGTTATTTGGTAAGAAGGAATTCTGTCATTTCTCAAAAAGTCACAAATTATCTACCATGAAAAGTTAAATTATACAAGTTAAAAAGAGAATCAGAATTATAGCTGGGATCACAGAATAAGATTTAGAAAAAAAACTGGAAAATAAAATTATTGAAAGGAAATGAAACCAATATAAAATGACATGAGAACCCAATGAAGTAGATTGTATTTAATAAGAGACTTACGTACATCTAAATCTACATGGGAAAGAAACTGATCAGAGCAAGGTTCAGAATACTAGAGAAAGTGATAAAAAAAAAAACATGAAGGTCAGATCAAAAGAAATGACAATGAATGTTAATTCTGACGAAAAAGGCATCTCTTTTCCTCTGACTCCAGAGAGATTAAGGAAATATAAGTGTGGGAAACAAGTAACAGAAATAATAGAACCAGCTTTCTGGTGGGGCTTATCCAAAAGACTTTAGCCTTCCCCACTGCTTGGAGAAGGTTTGAGGGGAGTTCTCTGGCCAGCATCACAAAAGCCCCATCCGCCTTGCTCTTACCTGAACTTGGACATCCTAAAATCTGTCCCTCCATCAACCATGGTTCTTCTCCTTTCTCCAACTGGGAAATCACATCAGGTTTGGAAAGCTGGTATCCTGCTTATGGGGAAGAAAAGGGTATATGTGCTGAGGTCAAAGAGCCATCCCCAAAATTTTAAAATGTTCCTTTGGTATTCAAGTCTTCTAAAGATAGTAGAGTAGGAAGACCAGGATAGAAAGACCACAGCAATCCTGACTTAGTGTTAGAAGGAATTAGAAACCTCTAATGCAGAACCAAAAGCCCAAGAAAAACAATTTAGAAACAAAAATTTTATTCCAAAAGGCAGGTCCTATTTTCAAGGGGAACCTATACTTACCCACTGAGACCAGGTTGCCATAGTTCTCCAGCATCACTTCCCGGTACAGATTCCGGTGGGCAGGGGCCAGCTGCCTCCACTCCTCCTGGGTAAAGTCCACAGATACGTCCTTGAAGGTTAACAGTTCCTAGAACATCAAATATGTTCCTTTTCAGCCAGAGTTCAGGAAATTGTTCTGACCTTGTCTAGATGCAAAGAGATTCTAGTCAAGTTCTCCTGGTACCCTCTTGCTAAACACTTGGTTGCAGAGTATGTGAGCTGCTTTTACAGCTTACAATTTAGATGAAGAGAAAGTGTTCATGAAATATTAAAGGTCACAGAACTGTGTGCCATAATTTAGATTAAGGACAACAAAGTTAAGGAGTATTAGGGAAAGGGAGAATTCAAAAGCACCAAGGCCACAGGTACCTTGGTTGGTCTCAAAGAATTGGTTAAAATGAGAATATTTTAGCATAGGATCTACACAAATTAAATAACCAGGCTTGGCGCCTGTGGCTCAAGCGGCTAAGGTGCCAGCCACGTACACCTGAGCTGGTGGGTTCGAATCCAGCCCGGGCCCACCAAACAATAATGATGGCTGCAACCAAAAAATGGCTGGGCATTGTGGCGGGTGCCTATAGTCCCAGCTACTTGGGAGGCGGAGGCAAGAGAATCACCTACGCCCAGGAGTTGGAGGTTGCTGTGAGCTGTGATGCCATGGCACTCTATCCAGGGTGACAGCTTGAGGCTCTGTCTCAAAAAAAAAAAAAAAAAAAAAATTAAATAACCATTTGCTAGTTCTTTTCTAAAAATACTCCCAGATACAAAGAGAATTCAAAGGCCAGAATGCTGAAATAATAACAAATCCCCCATGTATGGACACTACTTTAATGCTTTTTATGTATCACAAATAATTCTAAAATCCTTTTCTGGTGTATTCGCTGATGTTAGCATCTACATTTAACTTACAGGAAAACTGAATTTGAGGTGAGGCATGGTGGCTCATGCCTGTAATCCTAGCACTCTGGGAGGCTAAGGCAGGTGGACTGCCTGAGCTCAGGAGTTCAAGACCAGCCTGAGCCAGAATAAGACCCTGTCTCTATAAATAGCCCAGCATTGTGGCATATTGTCTATAGTCCCAGTTACTCAGGAGGCTGAGGCAAGAGAATCACTTGAGCCTAAGAGTTTGAGGTTGCTGCGAGCTAGGATACCATAGCACTCTATCAAGGTTGACAAAGTGAGACTCTGTCTCAAAAAAAAAGGAAGGAAAAGAAAACTGAATTTGAAGAAGGCTAACAACACAGGATTAAACCCTATGATTAAACTTGATTAATCTACACGGTTTTAGAAGCTAAGAATACTCCATGCTAAAACTCTTCTGTTCTCTAATAACATCTCCTAGTTCTCTGACTATAATTTCCCTAAGTTTCCCTATCCCTCTGGGGTTTGGTAGTGCCGAGCTGTGCCAGTTGCCAGTGCAGTAAGTTTTCTGATTAGCTCATTTATGATATACAGCACACTGTTAAACTGCTCTTAGAAGTTTTCTTTCTTTTTTGTTCAGCCCATTTAGTTTGTGCCCTTTATAAGTTGTTAGTATCGTCTCTGTTCATTTCTCTTTTCAGCTATAGTTTTGCTTCAAGACTGGACAAAAAAACTTCTCTTAAAGGTCATTAATAACTAAGTTTATACATCTCTAAGAATATCAGAGCCTGATTTTGTTGATTTTAAAATGTTGCTTGAAATGACTTTGTAACATTTGTCTTTCTCCCAGGTTAATACCTGTGAGTTTTGAGAGCAAGAACTAAATTTTATTTATTATTATTATTATTTTTAGAGACAGAGTCTCACTTTGTCACCCTCAGTAGAGTGCTGTGGCGTCATAGCTCACAGCAACCTCCAGCTCTTGGGCTTAGGTGATTCTCTTGCCTCAACCTCTCAAGTAGCTGGGACTAAAGGCGCCTGCCACAATGCCTGGATTTTTTTTGTTTTGTTTTGTTTTTTGTTGCAGTTGTCATTATTGTTTAGCTGGCCTGGGCTGGGTTGGAACCCACCAGCCTTGGTGTATGTGGCTGACACTGTAACCACTGTGCCACAGGCGCTGAGCCAAGGACTAAATTTTATACTTCCTCTCTCTCTCTCCTCCCTCCTCTTTTTCCTCCTCTCTCTCTCTTTCTCTTGCACACATAAATTCTCACACATTCGCTCACAAACACACACCAGCACACTTTTTAAATTTGCTGGATAAATGACTAGCAATTCGCTAAAAACAAGGTTTACTGGGGAAGATTATTACTGGTGGGAAATTATCTGCAAAATCAATTCATGTAGGCCCAGTTCAACTGAAGTTTCCCTGAGGAAGAACAGGCTAAGAAAAACCAATTCAGGAAGTCCAGCCAAAAAAATCAAAGTCCAGAGCACTTACAATCTGAAAAACAACATCAAGAAAGTGACCAGAAATTCCAACCCACCTGGGATTCTGCTATCAGGGGCTCAGGGGTCACTTCATCCTCTAAACTTTCTCCCTGGGTCATATCAGTATCCTGAGATAGTAGAGCTAGGGAAGGAAAAGAGCCATGAGGTTTACATCTCCCCAAATCCCCCAAACACAAAAACTGCCTGCAGACCCACTGAATGCAGCTCCTTCCCCAATACATGCACAAAGAGGGACATTCAGAGTGACTCAAGAACAGCTCAAGCTTCCTTCATGAGGAAGATCTGCAGCATATTGCTTTAGGCATTAATATTTCCCACTGGTCTCAGATCTCTCAGGCCAATCCTTCATTCAAAAATCCTCAAAGGCTAAAATAGCAACTCAAAGTACTGTTTTAAAAAATCCTCATAGTCAAGTATTGTGGCAGGCGCCTGTAGTCCCAACTACTTGGGAGGCTGAGGCAAAGAGTTGGAGCCCAAGAGTTGGAGGTTGCTGTGAACTATGACGCCGCAGTGCTCTAGTGAGGGTAACAGAGTGAAACTCTGTCTCAAAAAAAAAAAAAAATCCTCAAAGGTTCCCTCACAACCAGTCCAAAGCTACTTCTCTATGGATGATCACCCTCTAAATGCTATCCTTCACCCACTGAGCACACCTACTCATTTAATTCTTTTTCTCTTTTTTTTTTTGAGACAGTCTCCTTATGTTGCCCTGGGTAGAGTGCGGTGGCATCACAGCTCACAGCAACCTCCAACTCCTGGGCTTACGCGATTCTCTTGCCTCAGCCTCCCAAGTAGCTGCGACTACAGGCGCCTGCCACAACACCCGGTTATTTTTTGGTTGTAGTTGTCATTGTTGGCAGGCCCAGCCTGGATTTAAATCCACCAGCTCCAGTGTATGTGGCTGTCACCCTAGCCACTGAGCTACAGGTGCCAAGCTTCACATTATTCTTTCTATTCATCATTCTTTAAACATACATGGATAGCACTCACCTCAGTGCTTTCCCCTAAATCCTATTTGATGAAAAACTGAGATATCCTTCAGGTCCAGTTCAAGTGAAGTTTTCCCAGATACCTTTAATGAGAGTTAAGCTTCTTCTCTCCTATGCTCCCCAAATCTTGGTTTTTATATGTGTTTTGGTATTTATCTTTGGCTACATCTCACTTATTTGTATAATTATCCCCCTCAATGGACCATAGGAATGAAGATATGCGTAGAAATTGTGTCTTCTTCATTTTTTTCCCATCTACTAAAGTGCTAAGGTTTCTAAAATTCATGAAGTACTGGCTGAATTCGAGGTATTAAAAATATGAACTAAGAATTAAAGCACATGAATTATTATTCAAATATTTTATTCCAGCTTTCTGTCATGAATATTGAACCCAATATATCCACCACTTAGATTCAACAATTAACATATACCACCATATTTTCTTTATTTTTCTGAACCATTTGAAAGTTGTAGACACCATGATATTTCATACCTAAATACTTCAAATAAGGATCTTTTCCTGCATAACCACAATGTCATTCATCACACCTACAAAAATTAATAATAAATCTGTAGTGCCATCTAAATATTCAATCTAGGCCAGCCACGGTAGCTCACGCTTGTAATTCTAACAATCTGGGAGCCCGAGGCAGGTGGATTGCTTGAGCTTAGGAGTTTGAGACCAGCCTGAGCCAAAAGCAGGAATCTGTCTCTACTAAAAATAGAAAAACTAAGGCCAGGCATGGTGGTTCACACCTGTAATTCTAACACTCTGGGAGGCTGAGGCAGGTGGATTGCCTGAGCTCACAGGTTTGAGACCAGCCTGAGCAAGTGCGAGATCCTGTCTCTAAAAAATAGCTGGGCTTTGTGGAAGGCGCCTATAGTCTCAGCTACTCAGGAGGCTGGGACAAGAGACTCACTTGAGCCCAAGAGTTTGAAGTTGCTGTGAACTATGACGCCAAGGCACTCTACCAAGGGTGACAAAGTGAGACTCTGTTTCAAAAAAAAAACCACAAAACTAGCTGGGCTTGGTGGCAGGCGCCTATAGTCCCAGCTACTTGGGAGGCTGAGGCAAGAGGACCACTTGAGCCCAAGCTTCAGGTTGCTGTGAGCTATGATATCATGGCACTCTACTCAGGGCAGCGACCAAGCAAGACTCTGTCTCTAAATAAATAAAAATTCAATCCATATTCAGATTTCTCCAACTGTTTCCAAACTGTCTTTTATTCTGGGTTTTTTCCAAACCAGGAGTTAATAAAGGTTCATAACTTCAAAGTGGTCATTACCTCTAGTTTCTTTCACTCTATAATAGTACTTTCCTATTTTTCATGACACTTTTTTTAAAAGACAAGAATAGTCTGACTGTATCCTGATGGTGAGGTTTACCTTATTTGTCTATCCCCTGTATTTTCTGTAAATCAGAAGTACAGCCTTGAAGCTTAACTAAAGATCAGGTTAAATATTTTTGGTAGGAATACCTTGTCGGTGATACTATGTCTTAATATTACATTACCCAGAAATACAAAATGTCAGGTTATCCCATTGTTGGACATTAGGTTAAGAGAGTGACCACCATACCTCACCATTGGAAAAGTATGTTCTTTCCTTGGTATTTAGCATAATCTAAGAGGGTAATATTTTGACACTATGTGAATATCTGTTTCCCATCAACTTTTCAATTATTTCATTTATAGTATTCTATCATTTGTTCTACAGAATGATTGGCAGGTGTTTCTGTAAATAGCTCTCTCTCACCAACTGCAGATGATCTAAAACGCAAGGTAAATGCATCATTCATCCCCATGACAATCTATTTTTCACAGTAAGGTATCAGCATATTAATTGCCTCCAATGTTTGCAAATGAGGTTTTCCCCCTCACTTTTCCCTATTTTACGTGTCACTGTGAGCTGTGGAATCTTATTTATTCAAGCTGTTACAATCAATTTGGACACTGAAACTGTCCGGAATGTGTCCAGTGGCAGCCCCTTGAACCTGGCTCCTGCATCCTTTTGACACATGTCCATTAGTCCTTAGGCTCTTAGCTGCTTTCTAGCACAAGTCTAGCTTTAGACTCACTTGGGACTTCCCCTGCTGCCTTCTACTTCTGACCCAACCACTAAGTATCTGTGTGATCCTGGGCAGGTCTCCCATTTGATTTACAGTTCCTCAACTGATAAAAGAAAGAAAATCAGGTAAGTCCATCCTGCCCCACGTGCTCACAGGGAAGATGAAAAGAAAACATACATAACGGTGGTGCCCATAGCTCAGAGGGTAGGGCTCCGGCGACATACACCAAGGCGGGTGGGTTCAAACCGGCCCAGACCTGCTAAACAATGGCAACTGCAACAAAAAATACCTAGGCATTGTGGTTGGCGCCTATAGTCCCAGCTACTTTGGAGGCTGAGGCAAGAGAATCCCTTAAGCCCAAGAGTTTGAGGTTGCTGTGAGCTGTGGCGCCACAGCACTCTACCCAGAGTGACAGCTTGAGCCTCTGTCTCAAAAAAAAATAAATAAAAACATACATAGCTAGGACATTGCAGTATCCTTTTAGGCTGAACTGACCACTAGTACTTAGGAAAACCGCAGACCAGAAGCCATAACAAGAACTCCAAGATCTTTCACCCAATTATCTCCCCAAGACAGGCTTCCACTCCGGCATCTACCACCCTTTTCACACAGGAGGCGATGGCTTTTCCTCCCTCCCACCCATCAGTTTACTCTCACCTCCTTGTTTAAACAATTTAGTCACATCCTCCCACCGGGGCGGCCCCTCCTCGGTCTTCTTTGGATGGTGCAACTTCACCCAGGTGCTGGCCTCGGTGGGCAGGGAGATCAAGAGCCGCTGGGGCATGATGACTTCCGCCTGCTTTCTGAGCAACCCTCTGTCTCAGCCCGCAGGCCTGTCCACTTCTGGGGAGGAAACTGCTGGAACCTCCGATAGGAGGCTTCACGGGTGTACAGGTCACCTGTAGTCAACCGCTTCTGCTCCTCTGGAGTCTCCTCTTCAGGAACACGGGAAGCATCTGGCCTCGTTTCTGTCCACGGCTGTCAAGACGCGTCTCCTAACCTGAGCTCCATCTGTGCCCGCAGCCGGCAGCGGGAGGTGCCAGGTGTTTATTCTCAGCAGCCACCTCTGCAGTCCCCTGCAGACTCTGGGTAGAAAACTAGATTAGAGTCTAGACTGAGGCTCAGGCTCAGGGTCCCAAAGCTAGAACTTACACAAACCCCTGTAAAATTTTTACAAAAGACACATGGAGATGGTGGACAGACACAGCCCACAAGGTCCACAACACCCTGCAGGTGTCATTAGTGAGGAGACGAATACACCCCAATTCTTTGTTTTGGGGCAGTAATTATGTCTCAAGCAGTCTGGAATTTGGAGTCCCGGCTCCTTCACTAGTCAATCTCGTAACCGCTCGGATCCCACGCCTTCCTCCCTAAACGAGAGGCGAAACCTCACCTCGGTAGCAGGGCTGGACCCGCCCGGCCCGGCCTTCGCGGCCTTTGTCTGAGCTCGACTGCGGGGCTGCGCAGAGCACCGCGCGCGGCACAGATGCCGCGGGGCCCAGCTCGCGCTGCCGCTGCTCCGCCCCCTCCGCGAACCCCGGCGAGCCTCCCCCGCACCCCCCCTCACCGGCCGGACCGCACGCTCCCGCCTGCCCGCAGCTCCCGGCCCCGCGCAGGGCGCCTGCGCAGCGGCGGCCTCGCGCGTCCTCCCCCGCGCCCTCCGGTCCGCAGCCTTCGGGGGCCCCTGGGATCCCGGCCCGGCGTGGTTCCGCCTCGCTCCTGCAGCAGCAGCCTGTGTCCCTGTGTCCCGGATACTGCAGCAGAGAGCCAGGTCTCCTCTGCCGACGATGTGCGGGTAAATGTTTCTGGGTACGCATTTGCAATCTTTGCCAATGCTGAAACAACACTAGCGTAGAAACAAACCACGGTCCCCGAATAATGTGCTCTTGGGGAAAAACTGCACATTTAATGGGGTCCAGTGTTTTATTACAAGAATACCAGGATCAGGTAGCTTTTTGTTCCAGTATTCAAGAAGTTTTAGTGTTAACTGCTCTCCTTGTATTTCTGACATGCCAGAAAATACACAAAAACAAGAAAACGATTATTACCTATAATCTCACCAAGCAGAAGTAATTGTTGCTAAGGGTGCACAACCTTTCACACACACGCACACTCACACGTACACGCACGCACCGTTTATGTTTTTTTCATGCATTTTTATCTATTTTCCACAAAAGTGATTGATGGTGTTTTATTGCTGAGTTTTCTCCCCTCAGAAAATGTAAAAGTACATAATTCCAAACACATTTATACATCAATAGCTTACAAAGATAACAATTTAGAAAATTGAATAAAATTATAGCAGTTGCTATAGCTCTTATGAATGTGCTCCCCCCAAATTTATACTGAAGCCCTACCATCTTACTGTATTTTGGAGTCAGAGCCTTTATGGAAGTAATTATGATTAAATAAGGTCTGAAGGGTGGGGCCCTGGTCCGATTGGATTAAAGTCCTTATAGGAAGAGACACCAGGGACCTCCCGGTGTCCCTCCTTCTTCTCCCTTTTCCCTTCTCCTACCTTGTCCTCCTTCCTTCCCCCTCTCCTTTTGTCTCTGAACACTGCAGGCACTTAGAGGCTATGTGAGGACTTAGGGAGAAGACTCCCTCTAAAGAGGCCTAGTCAGAAACTAAACCTGCCAGACCTTTATCTGGAACTCTAGTCTCCACAACTGTGAGAAGATAAATTTCTATTGTTGAAGCTACCCAGTCAATCGTATTTTGTTACAGGAGCACAGACTGATGAAAACAGTTGAGTAATGATGGATTATTCAGTTAAGTCATTAGGACAACTATCTACCCATTTGGGGAACTGTTTTAGCTTTCCTGGCTGCCATAACAAAAGACCACAGACTGGGTGGCTTAAACAACAGAAATTAGTTTTCTCAGAGTTCTGGTGGGTAGGAAATACAAGGTCAAGGTGTAGGCAAAGTAGGTTTCATTTTCCTGGCTTGTAGGTGGCCATCATCTTGCTGTATGCTTACATGACCTCCTCTTGCGCTTGAGGAAAGTGAGCTCTCTTCTATCTCTTCTTTTAGGGATCCTCATCCCACAGATCAAAGCCCCACCCTAAAGCCGCATTTAACCTTACTATTTCCATAACGCCTCTATTTCCAAATATAGTCAATTAGGAGTTAGGACTTCAACATACATATGAATTTGGGAGGGGGACACAAACTTTCACTTCATAATAAGGAACAAATCAAATTGGCTTCCTACCCTACATGTTACACATCATACAACTTCAGGAAAGTAAAGTTTTGTTTTAAAGTTAAAAGGCAAACTATTATTCAAAGAAAGGTGATTCTATACATAATTTTTGGATAAGAAACTATTCTGTACACAGTTTTGTGATGAAGGCTCTTTTATTTGCAAGTAACTAGCTCACCAGAATTGCTTTCTAAGTTAAAGTGATTATTAGTATTATTATTATTGGAAAGATTCTGGAGTATCTTCAGGGATCCAAATAAACACTATGAGTCCACTCTGTGGAAGGTTTCATATATAGACATACACACCATAGTTCAAAACATAAACACATAACAATTAAAACTGTCTTTCAGGCTTGGCGCCTGTGGCTCAGCGGGCTAAGGCACCAGCCACATACACTTGAGCTGGCGGGTTCGAATCTAGCCCAGGCCCGCCAAACAACAATGACGGCTGCAACCAAAAAAAAAAATGGCCGGGCGTTGTGGCAGGCGCCTGTAGTCCCAGCTACTTGGGAGGCAGAGGCAAGAGACTTGCTTGAGCCCAGGAATTGGAGGTTGCTGTGAGCTGTGATGCCACGCACTCTATGCAGGGTGACAGCTTGAGGCTCTGCCTCAAAAAAAACAAAACAAAACTGTCTTTCAGAGTCATAGACACCCTTGGTTCAAAGCTTCTGTTTCTTTCTTTCTTTCTTTTTGAGACAGGGTCTCACTGTGTCACCCTCAGTAGAGTGCTGTGGAGTCACAGCTCACAGCAACCTCAAACTCTTGAGGGACAGAAGAAAGCCACATTCATCTTATGTTCCTTAAGCCTCTACAAAATTTGTAAACAAAACTACACAGTTTTATGCTAATTTTTACATAAGAGTAACAGAAATCCAGAATTAAAATTGTAGTTACTTTAGACTCTTTTTTCTTTTTTTTTTTTAGAGACAGAGTATCACTTTGTCGCCCTCAGTAGAGAGCTGTGGTGTCACAGCTCACAGCAACCTCCAACTCTAGGGCTCAAGAGATTCTCTGGCCTCAGCCTCCCATGTAGCTGGGACTACAGGTGCCCACCACAACGCCCAGCTATTTTTTGTTGCAGTTGTCATTGTTGGTTAGCTGGCTTGGGCCAGGTTCAAACCTGCCTCCTTCGGTGTATGGGGCCAGCTCTGTAACCACTGTACTACAGGCACCAAGCCCACCTGGCTATTTTTAGAGACAAGGTCTTGCTCTAGCTTAGGCTGGTCTCCAGCCTGTGAGCTCAGGCAATCCACCTGCCTCGGCCTCCCAGGGTGCTAGGATTACAGATGTGAGCCACCTCGCCTGGCCCATATGCATTATTTCTGTTGGAACTTTCAGTGATTTTTTTTTTTTGAGACAGATTCTCATTCTGCCACCTTTGGTAGAGTGCCATGGTGTCATAGCTTACAGAAACTGGAAGCTCTTGGGCTCAAGAGATCCTCTTGCCTCAGCCTCCCTGTAGCTGGGACCATAGGCACCCATGATGATACCCAGCTAGTTTTTCTAGTTTTAGTAGAGACAGTGTCTTGCTCTTGGTCACACTGGTCTTTAATTTTTTTGTAGAGACAGAGTCTCACTCTACCCTCGGTAGAGTGCTGTGGCATCACACAGCTCACAGCAACCTCCAACTCCTGGGTTTAGGCATTCCCTTGCCGCAGTCTCCCGAGTAGCTGGGACTACAGGCGCCCGCCACAATGCCCAGCTATGTTTTGGTCGCAGTTTGGCCGGGACTGGGCTGGAACCCTCCATCCTCAGTATATGGGGCCTGCGCCCAACCCACTGAGCCACAGGTGCCGCCCAATCATGCTAGTCTTGATCCATGCTAGTGCATCACTCAGGCAATCCGCCTGCCTTGGCCTCCAAGAGTCCTAGGATCACAGATGTGAGTCACCAAGCCCAGCCTTCAGAGATGTTTCATATCATGCATTATCTGCTTTCTCTTTCACCTACATTTGTCATAGACCTAAACTTGGCATTGTGAGACTCAAAGATTGCATTTTTGGTGGCTCCCAAAGTAGAGTTCAGTGATCCTGATGTTTTGTATGTTAGAGTTGTGCAACTCTTTCTTTCTTTCGTTTTTTTTTTTTTTTTGAGACAGAGCCTCAAGCTGTCACCCTGGGTAGAGTGCTGTGGCGTCACAGCTCACAGTAACCTCCAACTCCTGGTCTTAAGCGATTCTCTTGCCTCAGCCTCCCAAGTAGCTGGGACTATAGGCGCCCGCCATACCACCTGGCTATTTTTTGGTTGTAGTTGTCCTTGTTGTTTGGCAGACCCAGGCTGGATTCGAACCTGCCAGCTCCGGTGTATGTGTCTGGTGCCTTAGCCACTTGAGCTACAGGCTCCAAGCCTGCAATTTCTTTTGAAAGATAGTTTAGTTCAGTTTCCACCTCTGACACTCCAAGTTGCAATATAGATACATATACAGCTCGGCACCTGTAGCTCAGTGGCTAGGGCACCAGACACATACACCAGAGCTGGCAGCTTCGACTCCAGCCCAGGCCTGCCAAATAACTATGACAACTGCAACCAAAAAAATAGCCAGGTGGTGTGGTGGGTGCCTGTAGTCCTAGCTACTTGGGAGGCTGAGGCAAGAGAATCATTTAAGCCCAAGAGTTGGAGGTTGCTGTGAGCTGTGATGCCACAGCACTCCACCGAGGGTGACATAGTAAGACTTTGTGTCAAACAACAACAACAACAACAACAAAAATATATATATATATACACATGCCTATATCTTTTCTTCACAGGAAACTGCTTCGATTTTAGCAATGCTTTGAGATTTTCAACCTTGAAACCTTAAAATATAGTTCGTAGAACGTATTTTAAGGGGGACACAACTTCAAAAACCACAGTTGCTTTCTTTCTGATTCTTTTACTGGGGCTTGTAGGAGTCTCCATATAGTTTCCAGATCTGCTAGTGATGTAAGGGGAAGCGCTGCCTTATAGCCCAAACAAGAGGAGATCTCTTTCATTCTGGGCTCCACTTGAAGTAGGCAGTTTATCCAAAAGATTATTTAAGTCAACACATCCAAGTGTGACACGTGTGCTTCACAAATCCAAAGTGACTCACCTTAACTGTACTCTTTTTTATTTTTTATTTATTTATTTTTGAGACAGAGTCTCATTTTGCTGCCCTTGGTAGAGTGCCAGGGCATCATAACTTGCAGCAACCTCAAAAGTTTTGGGTACAAGTGATCCTCTTGCCTCAGCCTCCTAAGTAGCTGGGACTACAGACCCCTGCCACAACACCTGGCTATTTTTAAAGACAGGGTCTTGCTTTTGCTCAGGCTGGTCTTGAACTCCTAAGCTCAAGGGATCCACCTGTCTTGGCCTCCTAGAGTAAAAGGATTATAGGCATGAGCCACTGTGCCCAGACTATACTTCTTTTTTAATAGTCGTAGGCAAAGATTTAGCAACTTGTTCCTCAATTTAAAAGAGTTATCCAAACATCCCTCAAATAATTCACTGATGTGACAGGACTCCTATAGATTATGGTATATATTGCCCATTTCCTGCTTAAAACAACAATAATCTTTTTATTTTTTTATTTTTTCTTTTTTGCAACAGAGCCTCAAGCTGTCACCCTGGGTAGAGTGCCATGGCATCACAGCTCACAGCAACCTCCAGCTCCTGGGCTTAAACAATTCTCTTGCCTTGGCCTCCCAAGTAGCTGGGACTACAGGCGCCCACCATAACGCCTGGCTATTTTTTGGTTGTAGTTGTCATTGTTGTTTGGCAGACCTGGGCTGGATTCGAACAAGCCACCTCTGGTGTATGTGACTGGTGTGTATAGGCGCCAAGCCACAACAATAATCTTTTATCATATGCCCCTTGGTTTCTGTGAGTCAGAATTAGGGCATAATTTAGACAGCTCATCTTTGCTTCACAATGTCAGGGACCTAGCTGGAAGAATCAAAGGCAAAGAGCCAGAATCATCTGAAGGCTTATTCATTACCAGATTGGTTATACCAGGCTGTTGGCCAGAACACCTATGCATGACCGCTCTGTGTGGTATGAATGTCCTCAAAATACGGTAGACAAGAGTCTGAGACAGAAAGATGCAGGAGGAAGCCATAGCCACCTTGGTCTTTTATGGCCTAGCATCAGAAGTTATGCAGTGCTATAGTTGCTACATTCCATTGGTCAAGACAGTTATAAAGGTCCACTCCTGGCTCGGTGCCTGTAGGTCAGCAGCTAGGGTGCCAACCAAATACACGGACCTGGTGGGTTTGAATCCAGCCCGGGTCTGCCAAACAACTATGACAACTACAACCAAAAATAGCCGAGTGTTGTGGCGGGTGCCTATAGTCCTAGCTGCTTGGGAGGCTGAGGCAAGAGAATTGCTTAAGCCCAAGAGTTTGAGGTTGCTGTGAGCTGTGATGCCACAGTACTCTACCCAGAGTGACAGCCTGAGACTCTGTCTCAAAAAAAAAAGGTCCACTCATGTTCAAGGGCAGAGAAAACAGACCCCACCTTTCAATGGAAGAATGCCAATGTCACATTATGAGATTGAAAGATGGGCTATATTTTGGTGCAGCCATCTTTGGAAAAGACCATCATAATGAGACAGTAAAAGCCTTCATAGAGTAATTTACAGCATAGATCCAAGAGTTGATATATTCCCCAGATGTCATGCTAAACCCATGCTGTTGGTCTACCAAGTGGAAGCAATGTGCTTTGGCCATTTTTATGATGAGAGATTACCCTTTTCCCAAATTGTCATGTTAATAGCTGTGTATCAGGGATCTAGCACTGTCCAGATTTGATTCAATAGGGAATGGCTTCTGAAACAGCATCTGAAATGGGCATCCCCACTTGATGAAGTTAAGGGTAATCTACTGTCATTCTCCCATCTTCTTTCTGCACCAGCTAGACTGACAAGTTAAATGGATGGATGATAGCAATCGCTACTATCACATCTGTGAAGTCTTTACCCCTACAATTCCCCTAGAGCTGTAGTACTGTGTTTGCTTATTGCTTTAGTGGAGACAAGCTCCCAGATCTTCCTCTTCTCCATTCCTTCCTTAACAGGCCTTACTTCACAGAGGAGCAAGCCAATGTAGGGATTCTATCACTTGCTAAAGACACCTTTTCTAAGTAGACACTCAGCAACTTTGGGAACTACTTTAGGAGAGGTTTAAGGTTCCACTGGACCTATGGTGATTCTCCATCATTACCTGGATGCCATATGGTCCTACTCTCGCAAATGGACAATGACGCTATTGAGTACCAAAGAATTAGTAATAGCTAACAGCTAGTGTCCACTTGCTGTCCAAGTGTTTGTGAAAGCACAGATAGTGAGAATAAGATGGCCTCTGTCAGGCTAGGGCATTGTGGCAGGCACCTTGCACTAACTGCTGAGCTGAAGTTATCTTCCACTTCAGCTTCCTGAACAGCTGGGAGTATAGGTGAGTGCCACCATGTCTGGCTTATTAAAACATTTTTTTGAGGGCTGGGCAAGTGGCTCATGCCTGTAATCCTAGCATTCCGAGAGGCCAAGGCAGGTGGATTGCTTGAGCTCAGGAGTTCCAGACCAACCTGAGCAAGAGCAAGACCCTATCCCTAAAAATAGCTGGGCATTGGGGTGGCACCTATAATCCCAGCTCTTTGGGAGGCTGAGGCTAGAGAATCACTTAAGCCCAAGTGTTTGAGGTTGCTGTGAGCTATTGATGCAGGACAAGGCAGCTCTACAACCGCTGCCTTGCCCCTGGCGGTGCTGATGCTGTGGCAAATAGAGAAACCGGCTTGCAAAAGGGCCGGACCTGTGTGGAAGACACTGGCACCTTGCCGTCTGCTCCACGTGCAAATCTGATTGGTCAATACTATGTCGGTCTCAGGGGCCCGGGTCTTCATTGGACAGCTGGCTGTAACTAGTGAAGACCCGCCCCTAAGAAGCTCCGACAAGGCAAGTCCCTGGGACTATATAAACC
>CAUYRH010047013.1:0-11557 GCA_963574655.1 Perodicticus potto
GATGAGATTTCAATTATTAATATTTATGCACCCAACCAGAATGCACCTCAATTTATAAGAAAAACTCTAACACACATGAGCAACTTGATTTCCTCCAGCTCCATATTAGTTGGAGATTTTAACACTCCTTAGCAGTGTTGGATAGATCCTCCAATGAGAAGCTAAGCAAAGAAATTTTAGATTTAAACTTAACCATTCAACATTTGGATTTAACAGACATCTACAGAACATTCCATCCTAACAAAACTGAATACACATTCTTCTCATCAGCACACGGAACATACTCCAAAATCGATCACATCTTAGATCTCAAGTCTAACCTTAGAAAATTTTAAAGCATAGAAATTATTACTTGCATCTTCTTGGACCATCATGTAATAAAAGTTGAACTAAGTAACAACCCGAATCTGAATACTTATACAAAAGCATCGACACTAAATAACCTTATGCTGAATAGATGAGATTAAGAAATAAATTACCACGTTTTTGGAACAATATGACAATGAAGACACAAATTATCAGAACCTCTGGGATACTGCAAAGGCAGTCCTAAGAGACAAATTCATAGCACTGCAAGACTTCCTCAAGAGAATGGAAAGACAGGAAGTTAACAACTTAATGGGACATCTCAAGCAACAGGAAAAGGAAGAACATTCCAACCCCAAACCCAGCAGGAGAAAAGAAATAACCAAAATTAGAGCAGAGTTAAATGAAATTGAAAACAAAAGAATTATACAACAGATCGATAAATCAGAAAGTTGTTTTTTTTTGAAAAAGTCAATAAAATAGACAAATCTTTAGCTAACCTAACCAGGAAAAAAAAAAAAAAAAGAGTTAAAATCTCTAATTTCATCAATCAGAAATGGTAAAGACAAAATAACAACAGACTCCTCAGAAATTCAAAAAATCCTTAATGAATATTACAAGAAATTTTACTCTCAGAAATATGAAAATCTGAAGGAAATTGATCAATACTTGGAAGCATGCCACCTTCCTAAACTTACCCAGAATGAAGTGGAAATGTTGAACAGGCTGATATCAAGTTCTGAAATAGAGTCAACTATACAAAATCTCCCCAAAAAGAAAAGCCCGGGACCAGATGGCTTCACATCAGAATTCTACCAAACTTTAAAGAGGAAACAGTGCCTGTATTACACAACCTTTTCCAAAATATAGAAAAAGAAGGAATATTACGCAACACATTCTATGAAGCAAACATCACCTTGATCCCTACACCAGGAAAAGACCCAATAAGAACAGAAAACTACAGACCAATATCACTAATAAATATCGATTCAAAAATATTCAACAAGATCCTAACAAACAGAATCCAGCAACATTTCAAACAAATTATACCCCATGACCAAAGGGGCTTTACCCCCAGGTCTCAAGGCTGGTTCAATATACATTAATCTATCAATATAATCCAGCACATAAACAAATTAAAAAACAAAGACCATATGATTCTTTCATTTGATGCAGAAAAAGCTTTTGATAATATCCAGCATCCCTTCATGATCAGAACACTTAAGAAATTGGTAAAGAAGGGACATTTCTTAAACCAATAGAGGCCATCTATAGCAAAGCCATAGCCAATATCGTACTGAATGGAGTTAAATTGAAATTATTTCCACTCAGGTCAGGAACCAGGCAAGGTTGCCCATTTTCTCCACTGCTCTTTTACATTGTAATGGAACTTTTAGCTGTTGCAATTAGGGAAGAAAATGTGATCAAGGTTATCCACATAGGGTCAGAAGAGATCAAACTTTCACTCTTTGGAGATGATATGATAGCATACCTGGAAAACACCAGGGACTCTACTCCAAAACTTTTAGAAGTGATCAAGGAATACAGCAGTGTCTCAGGTTACAAAATCAACACTCATGAATCTGTAGCCTTTATATATACCAACAATAGCCAAGATGAAAAAACAGTTGAAGACTCTATTCCATTCACAGTTGTGCCAAAGAAGATGAAATAGTTGGGAGTTTACCTAGCAAAGGATGTGAAAGATCTCTATAAAGAGAATTATGAAACTTTAAAAAAAAAACAGCTGAAAATGTTAACAAATAGAAAAACATACCATGCTAATGGCTGGGAAGAATCAACATTGTTAAAATGTCCATACTACCCAAAGCAATATACAATTTTAATGCAATCCTATTAAAGCTCCATTGTCATACTTTAAAGATCTTGAAAAAATAATACATCATTTTATATGAAATCAGAAAAACCCTGGGATAGCCAGGACATTACTCAGAAATAAAAACAAAGCAGGAGGAATCACACTACCAGACCTCAGACTATACTACAAATTGTTACTGATCAAAACAGCATGGTACTGGCACAAAAATAGAGAGGTGGATGTATGGAACAGAGTAGAGAACCAAGAGATGAACCCAGCTATCTACTGTTAGTTGATCTTTGACAAGCTAATTAAAAACATTCAGTGGGGAAAAGATTCCCTATTTAACAAATGGTGCTGGCAACCTGTAGAAGACGAAACTGGACCCACACCTTTCACCATTAACTAAGATAGACTCTCACTGGATTGAAGATTTAAACTTAAGACTTGAAACTATAAAAATACTAGAAGAAAGTGCAGGGAAAACTCTTGAAGAAATAGGCCTGGACGAATATTTTATGAGATGGACCCCCAGGCAATTGAAGCAGCATCAAAAATACACTACTGGGGACCTGATCAAACTAAAATGCTTCTGCACAGCCAAGAAAACAGTGAGTAAAGCAAGAAGACAACCCTCAGAATGGGAGAAGATATTTGCAGGTTATGCCTCCGACAAAGGTTTAATAACCAGAATCCACAGAGAACTCAAACATATTAGCAAGAAAAGAACAAGTGATCCCATCTCAGGGTGGGCAAGGGATCTGAAGAGAAACTTCTCTGAAGAAGACAGGTGCATGGCCTATAGACACATGAAAAAATGTTCATCATCCTTAATTATCAGAGAAATGCAAATCAAAACTACTTTGAGATGTTATCTAACCCCAGTAAGATTAACTGGGATTAGATCACAAAATCCCAAAACCAGAGATGTTGGTGTGGATGTGGAGAAAAGGGAACACTTCTACATTTCTGGTGGAAATGCACACTAATACATTCTTTTTGGAAAGATGTATGGACAATGCTTAAAGATCTAAAAATAGACCTGCCATTTGATCCTATAATTCCTCTACTAGGTATATATCCAGAAGATCAAAAATCACATTATAACAAAGATATTTGTATCAGAATGTTTATTGCAGCACAATTCATAACTGCTAAGTCATGGAAGAAGCCCAAATGCCCATCGACCCATGAATGGATTAATAAATTGTGATATATGTACAGCATGGAATATTATGCAACCTTAAAGAAAGATGGAGACTGTACCGCTGTCATGTTTACATGGATGGAGGTGGAACATATTCTTCTTAGCAAAGTATCTCAAGAATGGAAGAAAAAGTATCTGATGTATTCAGCCCTACTATGAAACTAATCTATAGCTTTCATATGAAGGCTATAATTCAAATTATAGTACAAGAATATGGGGAAAGGTGCAAGGGAGGAGAGGGGAGGGGAGTGGATGTGTGGAGGGAGGGCAATTGGTAGGATCACACCTACGGTGCATCTTAGAAGGGTACAGGTGAAACTTACTGAATGTAGAATATAAATGTCTTAACACAATAACTAAGAAAATGCCATGAAGGCTATGTTAACCAGTTTGATGAAAATATTTCGGATTGTATATGAAACCAGCACATTATATCCCATGATTGCATTAATGTACACAGCTATGATTTAATTAAAAAAGGAGTAATAATAGCATTATATGAAATGTAAGATCAGATGGTTTTATACCTGAAGGGTCTTAATACATGTGGTGCTCCCTCTTTCTGCTTAATTATCGTGATAAAAATTGAATATGCTCATCCTAAGGTTTTAACATTCATATGAGTAGTTGGGAATCATAATATGATAATTTGGCATTGGGTTATAGACAGAAATGACATGTATTACTTATGAGCCAAAGACAACATGATGTGCTACATACCTCTTCAGTATTCTCTTCCTGATACATAGTTCTAGGTGTGCCTGATACAGGTATCAGATGCTGAAGCTTCTGTTAGCCTGGTGTTCTGTGTGACTACATGGAGCAGAGCTCCAGCCAGATTATATGTAGTAACTCAACGAAGAAATAAATTATCTTGGCCCACTGTATCAGTGGGACATGGGGGAAGGAGAGAGCAGGTAGAGAGAGAAGAAGGGAGGGGGTGAGGGAAAGAAAACAACAAAAAAAAAAAAAAAAGGAAAGAAAATAATGACTAAATCTCAAATAAATTAGATTCAATTTTGACCAAAGTATATTACTTAAACATTAATCTTTAATTCAACTCATCATATGTTGTTTAGGATATTACATCCTCATTTTAAGTGAAATATGTTTGTAATTTCCCTTTATAACAATATATTTTCTCCAATCATAATATCAGGTGTATCCAGATCAAGTAGAATGATTTTGAAATATTTCTTCTTTTTCTATTATCTATAAGATTTAGCATGATCTATTTTTTTAAACTGTCTTTTACTTTTACTTATACAATATTAATTGTCTATTTTTTGAGATTTTGGAAAAAAATAAGAAGTTAACTGATGACTTCATACTGAGCCTCAAAGTCAAAGCATTCTATAATAGACATACTCTTATTTGACAATGGGAACGTTACTTTCTTGGCATTATTATTATTAATACTGCTTAATATTTTGATGCAGTAATCGTCTTTTTTGTTTTCTGAATGTGTTTATCTCCGTTCATTCTTTACGTGGTTTTTGTTTCTAGTCCTTATCTTAAACATTGTTATTGTTATTAAATTTTAAGCCTTTTAAATTTTGTGAAGGCAAAAATGGAAACCTAATTAACACACGTGTATGTAAAAATAAAAAATATAAATAAAATATCTTTGTTGTGATAAGCCACTGAGATTGAGTTTTTTTAAAATTTCACTGGAGTATAAATTTGTACTTTACTAAAGTATGGATTAAGAAACATTGCTAATGAAAAGAAATTTGTACCTTTTTTCAATCACTAAGTCATTGTGAATTAGGAAATTGAATTACAGAATCAGGTAATGAACTAGGAAAAAATGTTGCTTTCAGAATGACTTCACTGAAACTTTCTATACATCAAATAATATTCTAACATGTTTTAAGTATGCAAATTATATAAAATTAAATAAACATATTTTCTATCCGTAGTTGATGTACCATAAAGATTTCTTGGATCAAGATTTCAAATGTCTTTATTGAAGTACAAATAACTCTTTACTAAAATCTCCCTAAAATTCATTACTTTACATTACAATAATTTTTACAAAAACTCCCCTGGATTATGTTTTTGACGATAAAAAAATAAAAGAAAATTAGGCCGTATCTTCTGTAGAAAAGCAGATATATTTGTGGTATTAATAAAACATTTGTAAAAGCATGAACTGTCTTATGGTTGTTACTTTAAAAATGTAAGATACATACTATTTAGGAAAAATGGAAATATTGAAGATATTCATAGGAACAGCCCTGGAGTCAAATGATTTCATAAATATTTGTTATGGTTTTCTACTATGCCCAGAATAAATGGCTTTTGAAAATAATAGCTGAAGTGAAGCTAAGGTGTTTAATCATTCTGAAAACCTATTTATTGTGTACATATCACATAGCAATAGAGATGATTTCTATTATAGCACAAACCAAAACACAATTAAAACAAATGGTTTTCTTCTCCGTGAGAGTTTGAAACCCTTGCTACCCCTTTATTTCTTGAGATTTCTTCCCACGCAGGGGGTGAATTTTGCAGTGTGCATGTGAGAAAAATTACTGGGATCCCTGCAGCCAGCAATTCAAAAAATCTTATATCCTTGAAAAGACAGTGAAAATGAATTCTGTGATAAAACTTATTCCTGGGTATTGGAGGTGACAATTGTAGACTATACAAATGGTTGTTGCTTTCTCTGGGGTTTTAAGGCAGGAACTATTTCGTGTGCCTTCAATGAGAGTTAACCTGCACGTCTAAATTTTGTAATGCAAAGTAATACCTAGATAAACAGGATCTTAAAGTAAAGAATGGATATAATTTCTATGTAAATTGGGTATCATTGCACAATATTCTTCTCTTGTTATTTGGTCTGTATAACTAAGAAATTATATATTCAGCAATAAAGAAGGTATCATCAATAAAGAAAGATGTCCTCTGTTTTATCTAAAATTTGCCTATATACAGATATAATTGAATAGGCAGTTCTCATCACATATTAAATTTGGTGAATATTGTAAAGCAATGTCTACCTTGCTCTACTTATGAGCAAGTGAGTATTTTCAAGGTTACATGCATTGAAAATATCATAGGAACTCATTTTATAATATACTGTAATGACTTTAAATGTAACAGAAGTAATATCAGCAGTTAACACATACACTTATATAATTTTCATAACAATTTTAGTTATGCCTTATGACTGGCAAAACTCAAAATACTCATAAAAATTTGTTCATTTTAATTTGTACTTAAAGATAAGGTGTGATAATTCACAAAATTCTTACAGTTCTGATTTTTTTTCCACTTCACTTTATAGAAAATTAAGATTTAGGCATTGTTTTCTTTTTAAATTTTCTGCCTACAGCGTTTTCTTTTAAAGTACGCCTTTTGCAAAATTGGAACTGGCATTTTAAAAATGATTTTATATTGAAATGACGAGTGTAGCATTTTTTCACAAAAAGCATTGCCAGGATGCAAGAGAAAGTATCATAGCATTCATAATAATTTTTTTAATTTTGGGAAATAAATCTCTTAATATTTATAGTGCATGTGTGGTTATTGTGAGATACTCAGCTTCCAATGTGAAATACATTAAATGCATTTTTACACCTTATTAGTACGTGATATCTTTAGGGACTTGCTTATAGGTTATTTGAGAAAACATTGAATAAACTGAGGTCTCATTCCAATATTGGAGGCCCACTATTTTGCCTCCAATCCTCTTATTCACATCTCTTGTTCCAGAGGATATCACACCAGAGGAAGCAGAAGTAAAAGATTATAACCCAATTTTAGTATATTTAGATCAAAATCCTCCCCCATTAACTAAGTTCAATTTACTATACTCTGGCTCAATTTCTAGTATCTAATAACTAGTTTTCAAGTTTAACCATAAGCCCTACTTTTTTTCTGGTATTTGTTACTTTTTTTTTTTTTTCGATACTTGGAAATGACATCTTCCTAACTACAATTTTGATCATTTCACCTCATTCCTGTCATAATCCTCTACCTTGCTAACAAAGAAATAACTTAAAAGGTAAATATGACTTTAAAAAAGAAATGTAAAACTTTTATATAACTCCTGTTTTCTTTTTTTTTAAGTAAAGCCCAAATGTTTAGAATGGTATGCAGAGTCCTTTGAGAAATTTCCCTTTTCTATGTCCTTCATCTCTTACCCACAGATACACTATTTCTTCAATTTTTCTTAGATAGCTTTTTGCATCAACATCCAGGATGCCTGCACTTAAAGCCATGATTATAAGACCCTGACCATACCAAGCCCTGGCATTACACATTTATGTAGTCTACTAGACTTCTGTTTTGAAAGAAATATGATTACATTATCATTTACCCACACTGAGAAGATAGTCATAATCATTCTTTTCTTAAAATCAAAAGATCCTAGTGCTCATGTTACATTGCTACCATTTGCCTTGCATCTTTAAAATGTAGTATGGCATCTCAATTGCCTGAATCAAAATCTTCTAGCTAATTCAGGAGTGTACAGCCACAACAGTAAATTTTTCTTAAAAAAGCTTTTAGAAGGTAATGTGGCTGTGGTTTGGGCAGTAAAGAAATATGTCTGTGTGTGTGTATGTGTACGTATGTGTATGTGGTTAGATGATTATGATCACCAGGTAGCCAATGGGAATAATTCAAACATGACCCTAGTGATATTCAATGATGATGCATGTAGTACCTTTTCTAGGATGAGTTCGTGAACTTAATTGTCAGACTTCATATACAAGTATATGTCTGCACATTCATGTATCTATTACATATAATAAACTAAAAGTAATTGTGAAGAATTCAGGGTATAATTGCAAAGAAAGGTAATTTGAATTGTGGTTTAAACAGGAAAAAGAGAGCATTTTAGAATGAGAACTGGAGAGGGTCAGAGTATTAGGGAATACATAAGTTTTGTTTACATACTTTATTTTTGTACAGATTGAGTCAAAATTGTGATTCCTTCACCCAGATAGTGTGAACTGTACCCAACAAGTGTGAATTTATTCTCGGTGCTCCCTCACTTCTCCCAGCCTCATTTTCATTAAGATTGACTTGCCTATGTGTACGTAAGTCTTGATTGATTTGTTCCAATCTTGTGCTGAGTATATGTGTTTGTTTCTCCATTCTTGCAATGTTTCACTTAGAAGAATGGTCTCCAGTTGCATCTGGGTTGTCACAAAATATACTGGATCAACCTTTCTTTTTTTATGACTAACTCATACTCCATGGCACACATACACCACATTTTATTAATCCATTCGTGTATGGATGGGCACTTGGGTTGTTTCCATATCTTTGCATTTGTGAATTGTACTGCTATAAACATTTGAGTGCAGGTTCTCTCTTTATAAAATAACCTTTTTTACTTTGGTATATACTCAGCAGTGGAACTGCTAGATCAAATTGTAGGTCTACTTTAAGTTCCATGATGTATAATCACACAGCTTTCTATAGAGGTTGTACTAGTGTGCAGTCCCACCAAGAGGGAGTGAGTGTTCTTTTCTCTCTGAATCCACATGAGCTTCTGTTGCTTTGAGACTTTATGATGTGCACCCTTCTTACTGGGGTTAGGAGATATCTCAACATAGTTTTGATTTGCATTGCCCTGATGATTAGAGATATTAAACACTTTTTCATGTGTTTGTTGGCCATAAGTCTGTCTTCATTAGAAAAGTTTCTGTTCATGTCTTTTTACAACTTTTTAATAGGGTTGTGTTTGATCTTTTCATGTTAATTTGCTTGAGTTCCTTGTAGATTCTGGTTATCAACCCTTTACCATGTGAATAATTTCTCCCATTTTGTGGGTTGACTATTTGTACTTATTTAAGGTGGAATAGATAAAGTAGAATCTATAGATAATTAATTATTAATTAATAATTAATTATTAGAATCAGGATAAAAGGCAATGGAGGAGAAACACAAGTTGAAGTTCAAGTGAAGCAGCTTTGATGGTGAAGAAGGGACAACTAGGCAGCTTAATGTCTTACTCATCCTAAGCCTATTAAGTGTAAGAAACCCAATGCCTCCTCCTTAGTGGGAGCCACAAAGCAACTCACATTATGTGCCTACAAGGCCACATATTTTTTATTACATTATTTTAAAATATATGAAATTTATTTATGATGTGATGTCAAATTCAAAATTCCTGTGGAAAATTCTTTTAAGGATTAACAAGATCTGTCATTAACAATGTCTCAACCTTGCCCTGGAATTTCCTTCTCATGTCTTCCTCCTCTCTCACGCATATTGTCTTTGGTGAAATTTTAAGTACATGGGGTGAGGTGGCCATATCAAACTAGGCATGCTCTCAGACACTAGCTAGAAAATTGAGATAAGTCTCTCTCTCTCTCTATCAAAATGAATGTACCGAGGTAGGCAGAAGATTGAAATAGAAAACAATATTACAATAAAGCTATGATGTAGGAGTAATGAGTATGTAGGATGAAATATGAGTAAGAACTTAACAGCATTACTAGATCAGTGTAGAATTTGTAAAATAATTGCTCCCTTCACAGAGCCCCAAAGGCATAAGCATTTATTCTGCTATTAGAACATGCATTCCCTTCCCCACTATACTTCTTAACATCTCAGCCCTTGGCATTCTTGACTTCTCTTACGGTGTTCATTTTGTACTTAAATTTGTCTTGTTTTAAGCCAATTTATTTAATGTTCTTCATAATCTAATATATATATTAGTGTATATATAGTAATATTAGATTATAATACATAAATATATTTTATATTTATATATATATATATATTTGTGGCAAACATTGAGAATATCCCCTATATATTTATAAACATACATGCTTTGGTGCTAAGTCATCCTTTATATGGTACATTTTTATCTGCCAGTTACCTTTCTGTCTTTTGATGGATATTATCACATCCGGAAGATTCCCTGTGAACTGCTTTTGCTCTTTTCCACATACTGACACTCTTTTCCTCTAGGGTTCTCCTTACACTAAAGCCATTTTATGATCTATCCACGACTACTAAGAATGCCCCCTTTGCCCCTTGTTATTACACATCATCGACTATGAACAAAACCAGTCTTGTTTCTGAATTTTACAGAACCCTTCTGGGAAATGCCTCCTTTAGCTTTGCCCTCCTTTACATTAAAATAGACTTCCAAATCTCTGCATTCCTTTTATTTGCTGTAAGCTCTTTCAATGCTTCTCTGACTACATGGCACCTTTATGCCAACCTACATTTTAATATTGATTATCGCATGGAGTAATCTGCTTTATCAGATAAGTTTGATAATACCTATAGAAAACACAGTTCATGCTCATGTCAGGGTCCCTAATGCAGAAAATAGGCCTATGGTAATTCCGTTATAGATTCCATTATCATCTATAGGTAATAATAGTTCTTAGCTAGAAAGTGTAATCTAAACTGACCAAAGATAACAGTTCTTAGCTAGAAAGTATAATCTAAACTGACAAAAAGTCATAAGATCTATAGTATTTTCTCTGTAAATGCTAATTTGCTTCCAAATCATATACACATGTGCATATATCAAAATGTGTGCATGTGTACATGACTGTGTGTACATACACTTGCCCATATGTAATACGTTTAAAAAAGGAAGAAAGTCTGACTAAACTGTATCCAATTTTTATAAATCTGTGCCATGAAAGTTAAAAAAAATTGCAAAGTTTTGTTACCTAACTATAGCAAAAATAGAAATTTAATTGCGATGTTATATCTTGCAGTCTTAATGATTACATTCTCGGCATTCTGAGTTTCATGGATTTGAATTCATTGCACTCTCATTTTTGTGCAGCTTTTATTTTACTTTTTTGAAATAGAATATATCTGTGGGGGGAAAGTTGGCAAAAAGACTGCAGTTCAATCTAACAAACGAGGTCATGATGTTAATGAAATATTTTATGCTGTAGCTTGCAGATTTAGTTTATATTTCCGGTTCATATAAGATAACTCATCCAAACAATAGATAGAAGCATTCCTAATATTTTACATCTAAATAGCAAGCCAGACAAATCTGTCACATAAAATCATGCTGTCTGAAATACTGTTGAAGCCCAGTGCTGTTTTAAAGTTAGGTGCCTTTTATTTTATTTTATTTTTTTTTAAATTATTTTTTATTGAGTCATAGCCGTGTACAATAATTCAGTCATGGAGTACAGTGTGTGGGCTTCACATACAATCGGAGATATTTTTATCAACCTGATTGATATAACATTCATGATATTTTCTCATTTACTATGTGAAAA
>CAUYRH010047018.1:0-42092 GCA_963574655.1 Perodicticus potto
TTAGAGAGAAGTACAGAAAAAGTTGCTCCAGTGTCCAAAAGAAATTTTCTCTCCTGGCGCTCCACTATAAGGCAAACCTGGGGCTCTTGAGGGGTGATGACACAAGCTGGAGCCATGAGAATTTGCCCCGGGCACTCTCAGCCAGTTTGGGCTCCGATGGGGTCCCTGTCCCAGGAGGCCAGGAAGAGAAACTATTATCTGTGATAAGGCCTGGTTCACCTTGGTCCTAAATACCCTAAAGGCTGGTCTGTGGAAGTCTCTTAGGGCTATGGTCATGGGAAGGTCTATAAAAGCTCTGGTTCATTACAGGTTCTCCTTAAAAGCAACAAGAACATCTTAACTTTCAAGCTAATGAGACAAATGAGGAAAAGAGCTATACAAACCATTTAAGAGCCACCCCAACTCCTTGCTGTAATGACTGGATCTAGGGCAGGTGAGGAAATGGGTCTGAGATGAGCCTACACCATCATAGTTCACAACACAAAGGAATGTTCACAAAACAAGCAGAACATTTGAAATAGCACAGAAGGCAGCTTGAAGGGACTCCCACTAAACAAATTAGGGACAATTCAAATCTGAACATATGAAAAAAAGGGGGGTGTTTAACAGATTATAGCAGAAATGACAGATGTTAATTCATTGAATGAACAGAAAATTAATGAGTTTGTATGGAATTAAATATAGATAACTGAATAAATGAATGAATAAAAGGAAGGAAATGGGAAACAATTCTTCCACAGTATAATTCCAACTGGTAACATAGAATAGAAGACGGAATTGAGGGCAGCGCCTGTGGCTCAAAGGAGTAGGATGCCGGCTCTTATGCTGGAGGTGGCGGGTTCAAACCCAGCCCTGGCCAAAAACTACCAAAAAAAAAAAAAAAAAAAAAAGAGAGAGAGACGGAATTGAATACTATCATTTTGCAATCACTGCAGAAATAAATGACCCAGGCAGTAATCATTAATGAATGCTAAAACTAAGCGATGACTATTTGATGAAGAACAGGATATGTCCATAGCTTTAAGATATCTTTATATAATTACTTATAGATTGCAAAGGAAAAAAAATCATAACTTGATCTAACAGAAACCTCCCAGACATTACCTTAACCAAGCAGTCAAAGGTGAACATCACCAGTGACAGGAAAACCTATACCACACCCTTTCAAGAAGGATACGGGATCACTTCTGGGTATTTTCTGCCAAAAATGCATAACCCGAATGTACAGTGAGAAACTATCCAGATGCCTCTCAATTAAGATTAAGGAACATTCCACAAATGAACTGGATTGCATCTTCAAAAGCATTAAGGTTGGAAAGAAAGCAAGCTAGAGGGATGGTTCCACATTATTAAAGAATAAAGGTGCTTGACAACTAAATGCAAAGCCAAGCCTTTGGATTGGCTCCTGAACCAGGAGGATGGAAAGCTGTAAAGGATATTCCGGAGAAAATTGATTACATTTGCACATAACGTTATGAAAAGTTCTATCCTAGTGCTAAAATGTCCTGATTTTGTAAATTGGTTCATGGTTATGTAAAGAATGTCTTTGTTTTTAGGAAGTAAGCACTGAAATATTCTAAGGGGGGAGAGAGGAGCTCAGCAGCTCACATTTACTCTCAATTATTAATAAAAATATAAAAAGGCAAGCACATGAGTTGAAATGGTAAGCAAAGTTGGGCAAAATATTATCAGTACCACGAGCTAACCAATTGCATGACTGAAGCCGTTGGGCAAAATATTGACAACCGGTGAAGATAAATGAGGTTAAGTGGGAGATTTTGTAATTTTTTTCTCTAAGTTTGAAATTATGTACAAATACACTTCACATTTTTTTATAATAGTTGAAAGTAGTCCTGAAATACTGTGACCACTCAGCTAAATTTAGAGTCTCTTAATCTTCAACCACCTCAAAGGATCGGTTTTATTGCAGATTTCTGGAAGGAAATGGAATATTTTCCAAAGTGATGCAGAGAGTTTCTTTGGTTTCTGAGATGCGTGAGGACATTATGTAACTCTATCACTTTCCACTATGTGAGACCTCAGACGTCAGATCTGTTCTTTTCCTGGGAATGCTGCCCAGTAGGCACTGAGTCTCAGGGCAGATCAGCTCCTTGTGAATTCCCATTTGCATCACCAGCCCTTTCATTTAGGCTGGAAAAGCACAAGCAGTACATTTGCATTGGGCTTCTGTGCTACTGCAAGAGAGACTGAGTGTCAGTCCATTCTTGTAACCTTAGGGGCTATTAAGGTTTCATAATCTCAGACCAAGACAGTAAATTCCTTTTTTTGAACAGCGTGAAGACAGCCCGTAACTTTGCGAAGTAACCTCAGAGTTGGAATATAGTTTAAATACCTGTGAACAAGTGGGTAACTGGTATAGGACTAAAAGTCAAGGTGAGTTTGTCCTATGACCTTAGACCTCCCATTCAATTACATACAAATAACTTGCAACCAGAATTTAACTGGGGTCCTAAGTAATTCAGCCTTTGAAGAATGTCAAGCAAAACCCTCAGAACCCCTCCGGAAAAGAGGTAGAACAGAAATTCCAAGTTTTCTTCAGTTCTAAGAAAACATAAAAGGGGATGGGTACCTTTTTGATGTATAACAAAACATCTTAAATATTCTTTCTCACCGTCTCTTTCATTATTTACTCGTAAAAACCACTTACTCTGAAACTCCCAGCCTCAGCTCTGAGGTTCTTAACTCCTCCTGTTCATTAATTCATTTGACAACTGATTGTTTTTGCATACCCTATTCTATGCAAAGTACTATTCTGTGATCTAGAGATACAGTGGTTAAAAAAAAATTAGGTAAATTTTTCTATGTTTGTGGATCTTATAAAAAGTGTCTAGGAGAGAAGGGGTGGGGAGGCAGGTAAACCACATATTTCACTGAGAATGAATTGAGGACCTACTGACAGTTTGAACATGACCTGGCCTTGGGTTCAGAATAGCCTGTTAGAGGCAATGGAAGAAGACGGTTGGGAGACCTGTGTTTGGTCCTTCATGGTAGCAGTGAAGGTGGTGACTTATTTTAAGATTCGTTATTATATGATAGAGGTAGCAATCATAGGCTTGCATGTGGACAGGAAATAGGTGTAGAAAAAAAGAGAGAGATTGATTAAAACAACTCCAAACATTTTGGCTGAAGAAACTGGAAAGATGACATTGCAGCTGGGCACAGTGTCTCCTGCTTGTAATCTTAATAATTTGGGAGACCAAGGTAGAACAATTGCTTCTTGAGGCTGGGAGTTTGAGACCAGACTGAGCAACAAAGTAATACTCCATGTCTCCTCCCCCTAAAAAAAAAAATTCAGTCCCAGTTTGTGTCCCCATCTTTGTAGTCCCAAAGCTACTTGGGAGGCTGAGGCAGGAAGATTGCTTAAGCCTTATAATTAGAGCCTCAGTGAGGTATGATCATACCACTGCACTCCAGCCTGGGTGACAGAATGAGATTCTGCCTTTAGGAAAAAGAAAAAGATGACATTGATGACATTTCCTGGCATTGGGAAGACCACAGGAGAAGCGTGCCATTAGGCAAGTAGAGGGATCAATTCTGGAGGGTCCCTGTGGGCAGTGCCTCTGTGGGCATAATCAGTCTAAGTCTGTCCAAAAGGTTTCTGTGAACAGTAAGATTATAAAGTTCATGGCAGTTCTTCAGCATCTGTAAATACCAGGAATAATTATTCTTCTTAGCTGGTAGACATGCTCTGTTTCTGAGGAAAGCGGCATGGAGCTTATATAGACACACAACAGTGCACGTCATGGGGGCCTCTTTCCCCCGCATGAGTCCAAATCTTCATAAAGATCCCATTGTCTGAAATGCTTCCATTGGTTTTTCTAAGAACTGTTCTTCCAGCCAGGGACAGGGCAATTCCTTTATGCTAATGAAGTAAGAATTCCCTGTGTTCCTGGAGCTCAGAGGTCAGCATTCTCCACTGATGATTGAATCAGCAGCCTTCCTCATACTCTGAGGGACAGTCCCAAATACTTTCCTACCTATGGTGGGAAACTAAGAAAAATCTTAATGTTTATTTAAGATCTGTTAACTTTTTGACCCATAGCATTATTTAAATCACTTTACCCTTTTACAGAGTAGAAACTCGTTAACTTTAGTCCTGGTTCCGGATTCCTGGTTTCTTCATGTGAAAAGAGCAGTGATGTGGGAGGTCAGAGAACCTGGGTTCATGTCCTCATTCTGTGTGACCTTTGAGATTAGTAAGGGGGTATTGTTTGGTTTTGTTCTGTTTATTTTTATTTACTTAATTAATTAATTTTGAGGCAGAGTCTCACTTTGTCACCCTCAGTAGAGTGCTGTGGTGTCATAGCTCACAGCAACCTCAAACTCTAGGGCTCAAGCAATTCTCTTGCCTCAGCCTCCTGAGTAGCTGGGACTATAGGTGCTGCCACAACACCCAGCTATTTTTAGAGATGAGGTCTTGCTCTGGCTCAGACTGGTCTCCAACCTGTGAGCTCAAGCAATACATCTGTCTCAGCCTCCCAGAGTGCTAGAATTACAGGAGGGAGCCACCATGCCTGCCTGTTGTTTATTTTTTTGAGACAGTCTCACTCCATGGCCCTTAGTAGAGTGCCAAGGAATCAGAGCTCATAGCAACCTCCAATTCTTGGGTATAAGTGATCCAATCCTCTTGTCTCCACATGGAGAGTAGCTTGGACAGTAGGGGCCCCCCACAATGCTCAGCTAGTTTTTTTCTGTTTTTAGTAGAGATGGGGTCTGGCTCTTGCTCAGGCTGGTCTCGAATTCCCAAGATCAAGCAATCCACCTTCTTCAGCCTCCCACAGTGCTAGAATTATAGACGTGAGCCACCATGCCTGGTGAGATTAGTGGTTTTTAAAGAATTAAATAATGATACGCTTTATGAAACCATTCTAAAAACAAACATCACTTTCTTTTTTTTTTTCTTCTTTCTTGTTCCTTCCTCTTCTGCATAAGTTTTTAAATGTTCACTTCTAAAATCATGATGTAAATAAAAAACAGAATGATTGATTGATTGAAAAGAGTTTTTTAATGAATTGCATTTTCTGGAAAAATATCTCCATGGTACTTCAAAGATAGTTCCAAGGGGGCAGTGGGGATGGTAGGGGAGGAGACCAAAAAATAAATAAATAAATAAAAAATAAACCAAGAAAACCAAAACAGATGGTAAAATGGCAAAAACAGATCCAAAATAAGGCAGATGGAAAGAGGTGGAAAAATTTTTATACCCACCCAGTTTAGCTCGGGGGAAAGACAGAATAAATAGGCTGCCTTTTTATACATGATGACTAGGAACAGCCTCAGTTACTGGGCATTAGCTGAGTGATTTAAAAATGTCTTTGGCATATTTTCTCAAACATGGAGGGATACACACAGAGTCTGTAATTGCAGATAAATTGCAGATGGGAATTGTGAATACCAGGATATGCCCAGGTATGGCACAGAGAAAGGAAGATAAATGCCGCAGCATCTATCTTCAGGGGCTGCTGGCTGAGGCAGACACCACAAAACCTCCTGAAGTTGGTCACTGGCAGCAGCTCACACCTGGAATCTTAGTCCTCTGGGAGGCTGAGGAAGGTGGTTTGCTGAGTTCAGGAGCTGGAAACCAGCCTGAGCAAGAACAAGATCCTGTCTCTAATAAAAGTAGAATAACTAGCTAGGCATTGTGCTGGGAACCTGTAGTCCCAGCTACTTGGGAGGCTAAAGCAAGATGATCTCTTGAGTCTGGGAGTTTGATGTTGCTGTGAGCTATGATGCCAGAGCACTCTACCCAGGGTGACAGAGATGAGACTCTGTCTCAAAAAAAGAAAGTCCTAAAGGACAAGAGATTGACAGTCCTCTCTTTTTTTAACCTGGGTGATTAAAGAGTTCCCTGATGTCCTCGAATTAGCTGGAAGGACAGAAGATACAGCACTGCATTTTCGAGAATGGGGCAGGAGGAAGTATGATTGCTCCATACCGTGAGAGGGACACACTCCCTTGTTAGGCCTGGACTTGCTGAACTGAGGGACATTCTTCTATCAAAAAGTTCTGGGGCAGCACCCAGAACCCACTGCAGGCCTTCTGCTGGCTCACTGCACTCTGAACCTTGGTATTCTATATAAATCTATCCATTTTTTTTTAATCTGAACAAAGAAAACATCTAAAAGGCAGCTGTTTTTGCCCACATATTAAAAAAATTTTAAGATTTTTGTGGTCTGGGAAAAAGCAAGACTAATTTAGTTGAACTTTTTATTTTGTTCTAAATGTTATGTAATATTTTCACTTGTTTCTTATTTATGTTCTCAGCGTCATGACAGCCGACTTTTAGTATCAGCGTTCATTTTTCTGTATTTACATTCAACTAGAGTTTCCAAGTGATATGACATATTTGTTTCTCTTAACATCTTTTTTCTTTCTTGCCCGAGAATCCTTGAACTTGAACTTCAAAAGGTCTGGGTCTAGTTCAGAAAATTTTTTAAAGTACAAAGGCTGGTTTAAAAAAACCCCAACAACTTGCATGAAACTCTACTCCCAGGATTGATAGAGGGAATAAATATCTCTGTCACCAAGCTGCCATATCAAAACTAGGTTAATAAAAGTGCATGAATGCATTATTTAAATATCACGTGTGATCCTGCCAATATATTTTCTAAGAACCAGTGTGAAGGTAGACGTGCAGGACAATTTCCCTAGTCCAGTGTCTGTAGATCCGTAACAATATTTTAAGAAAAAATAATATCCTTCACTGCTGCCCTTGAGTGACAAAACTGATGAAAAATAATCATAGATAACTCTGGATGACAATATAAGTATCCTCTACCCATCTTGCTGGTTATTTACAGGTGTCAGTCAAAGGTGGAAATCTAATCAAATCTCAGTGCAATTCCCTAGAAAATGATAGGACCAATATCCTCCATGGAGGATTAGCCCTCTCCCACCCAAATAACAACTACAGAAACCACCTTTCCTGGCATTAACTTGATTTTCAGGGAGCCTTATCTGCATAAGAAAGGAAGAGTCTCCTAAGTGCATTGTTTTCCTGGGCAGTCAGGGCTTCACAAGTTTAAAAGGGAGCTCCAGATGGGCAGAGATGATGAAAGAACCATTGGAGTGAAACCCTTCCCTCCTGGGTGATAAATATTGCATTTACTGTGTCCATGGAGCTATTGCAACCAATTGAACTAATGAGAGCGCTGGTATCTGAAAAGAACTTGTGCTAACTATCATTGGGGAAACACGCCAAGGGAAAGAGCCAAATGACCTCTTGGAGGGCAGGGACACAGAGAATATGATCTTGGAAACCTCTCTCCCCGGCCATAAGCAAAAGAAAGGGAACAATATTTGCCCAGGGACACTTGAGTTTTAATCTAAATCACAGTGAAAGGACATATGGAACCAGAATAGAGGGAGAACCAGCTACAGTGCCAGTGGGTAAATGATTTTCTTTTACTATTATATTGTAAATGGCGCAAGAGTATTCTGCTGGGGTTATAGAGTATTTGTAGTTTTTTTTTTTTTCTCACTTACACAGAATTAAATATATTACATAAAACAATGTACAGAATTCTATTTTCCATGGAGAATAAACTGGCTTAGAAGAGAACAGGGTTCCTAACCTTTAAGCCAGATACCAAATTTTACTGACTGATTCCATTTGCTTCATTCCTTTTTGGGGGGCTGCCCAAATCATCTTGTGTTTATTTTCTTAGTTTTTCTTGCCAACAACTGTACGGGTAGGTATTATTATTATTTATTATCATTTCCACCTCACAGATGATTAAACTGAGGACTAGAAAGGTTAAATAACTGCCCGACAGCATGGAGTTAATAGGTGGCCAAGGTCAGGATTCTTACCCCAAATGACTCTGTGTTCCGCACACCCCTGCATTCTTTTCTTCCCCTCCCACCCCCAGTGGTACTGTTTCATAAAGAAAATACTGTTAGATAATTGGTGTGCAACCTGACTCTTGGAGCTAGGAGAGAGTATGGGTGTAGGAAGAAGAATCCCACAGGTTATTATCAGAGCTGGAAGATATTGCCTTTGAGGTTAACGTCATTGAACAGTTGAAGAAGAAATTGAATTCAGAATGGAGAAGACACAACTTCCTCCAGGTCACATAAAAGCATCTACGCCAGAGATGGAAGGAAGAGACTCACTTTTTGACTATCAGAGGAGGGGCCTACTCTGAACACTGTACTTTCTTCCTGAATACGGCAGCCCAGCTTCTGGGTGAAAATAAATGCAGGGTCATCACAGGGGTCTGTGACTTCTGAGACATGCTCAGAGCCTAAGTCACACAGCAGTGTGCCTCCCAAGGTCGCACTAGGGGACCAACCTGCTGGGCAGGACTCAGGATGCTACACCTTTTCTGTCCTGGATGGATGTAAGGTGTTTCTGACATCATTGTGCTTCTTGACACCTTAAGCGTAATCACATACCCATCACTGCTGAAGGCACTCGTTCTCCTGAAGTGCCTGCTCTTTGCAGGAGATACACTCCAGAACCCAAACAGCAAGATGTATCTCTTCTATTCCATCCTTGTCTTTTGGCTTCCTGTTACCATAATGGACCAGAACAGGGCTGCTCAACTTTAACACTATTGACTTTCTGGACTGAAAAACTCCTTACAGATAGAAGGCTGTCTGATGCATTGCGAGATGTTTATCTTCACTGGCCTCTGCTCACTCGATTTCAGAAGCATCCCCCACCCAAGCTGTGTCCAAAAAAATTATCTCCAGACACTGCCAAATGTGGAGGGCAAAGTGGGCTTTGGTTGATAATCACTGGGCTACAGGCTTCCTGAAGTTAAGAACCAGGCATTTTATTTGCTTCTGGCACCTGACTCATTTTCTTCTGCTGTGAAATAGAAAGTTGGACAAGATAAACTCTGACTTGACTTCCCACTCTCAAAGACAGTGGCCTGTATCCCTTTCTGAGTCTAATCTTCCAGAGCTCAGCAATGCTCTCCAACAGCAAAAATCATGGTAAGTCCAGAGGCAATGCCAAGGAGGTCAATTACAAAATACACTCTTTTGGAACAATGAGTACAGATGATAAAAAATTGACTAGAAAACATAGAAGGAAAATTCTGTGAGCTAAAGAAACCAAATAACCTAGACAGAAAACAGAAGGAGAAACAGACAGTCAGAGAACACGGAGAGTGGACCAAGGAAGCAAAACAGGTGAGAACAGCTTAGTCACAGTCTTGTTTTGAAGCCATCATCATGAGGACGAGTCTCCATGAAGCCCCAAGGCTTGCAAAGGGGCTTCGGCAGCAACAGAATCAGGCGGTTTCATGTATATGGAAATCTGTATTCAGGAGACCGTTGGTGAAAGCTATTTCCCTGCCTGGTATAGTTCATTATGTATTTAAAACATATTTTGATCACCTATAGTTTGTAAAGTGCTATCTTTCATAACCTCTCTGGAAAGCTTTAGTGCAGAACATTCTAGCCCACTCCAGGACAGGAGACAGCAGGGGTCTTTCCTTTTTGAGGTATGATAGATTGTCAACTGAAATTGAAGTATGAAGAATAGAATCTGCATTGCATATTTTTAGACCAAAAATCTGACAACAGCCCACTAAGTAAATATATAGCCAAGTGTCTGTGTACATTTAATCCTTCAATTTAGCAATATATGGCCACCCAGAAGGAAAACACTCTTCTAAGGAATAAGAGTGAAAATAGAATTGCATATTAATTCATAGAAAATTCGTCTCTGCTCCTCCTAGAAGTGTACCTTGACACTGATCAGCAAATGTAAGCCAGCTGATTTTTCTGAAACTAAAAAAAAAAGTCATTTTCAAGGTTTATTGCTGTGTTAATATACCTCTATCTTGATCTAAAGTGAACCCTCTCCTGCCATAAACAAGAATAATTTAGCTGCTCTGCTTTTGTGAATCCTGTACCCTTTCCTTTAACAATCTTGATGAGCATGTGGGGTTGTGCGCTGCATACCAATAGCCACTCCAAGCCTGAAAAAGAGGTAGTCATCCCAACCCACACCATCTGTGGTCTCAGCTAGATTTGTGGCATGTCTCCCTGAGCTGAAGCAAACCTCCCTCTGTCTCGAGTACATTGAGAATCAGAAATAAAAAATAAATTAAGACAAGTAGGCAAACATTAAAATGAGTTGTTACAGAACATTTGTGTAGATTCCAATCTTCAATGTCAAGAGAGCATCATTCTGCGATAATAGTATCTTTTCGTGAAAGCGCTTTGTGGCAGGCGGTCGTAAACGGGCAGCCGGGGAGAGAGACGATAACCAGAGTCCTGAGGATCCTTCTTAATGCTCTTAGACAAAGCACCTGCAAATATGAGGAGGGAAAAGTGTAAATCATAACAATGAAAAAAAGAGCACCCTGCTATTGTATTGCTGTCTTGTCTGTGTCAACAGAAAATCTGCCTCTGGTAGGCTGACAGTTTGTCTGGATGAATAGGTGAGGGCCAGAAGCGTTCATTTGTGATGTGAAGTTTCTTCTCACAGCCGGTATCAGGAGCTCCAGAAGCACGGACCTGGCTGGCAATGGCCCTATAAATCAGGGAGGGCATTTTGTTCATTGGAAAACATTATCTCAGCGTCCCGTTCAGGCGATTCTGAAGCCCTCTCTCCCTCCCCTTTATCAGAGGGCAGCAACTTTAAATGCAGATAGGTACTCTCCAACAAAAATGCAACACAAGTCTACAGTCCTCGTAAGTTCTAGGTAATCATGTAGTTATATGGATCATGGCGTTGCTGTCTAAATATAGAGCCATTTGCTCACCACGGACTTTCCAATAGGGGCCACAGTCCTACCGCAGCATGGGGCCCCAGCACAATCCTTCCCTTGTGGTCTGGTTAATGCTGAGTGGGGTTAGGCCAGGAGATAGGGGGACCAGGCAGGGCTGATCCGAAAAGCATCGAGTGCTTCTGAAGTAGTGTTGTGCATTTGTATTTATGTTTATGTAGTGTATATTTACTTTTTATTTTTGTCTCCTCCTCCCCATCCCAAGCAGCTGACTTTGACATGTGCTCCATTGTCTGGCCCTGGATATGTCATTTGTGCTTACATTTGCTTTGCGGTTTGCTATTTGAAGTATCATTAGTTGCTTCCTCATCCTGGCTTTACCATCATCCCATTTGCCATCTGGATGCCGCACATTGCTATAAGCACTGCAGCCCCATATACACAATTATGTAGCTCCTTACACTGCTGGGGGGTTCGTTATTTCTTTAGAAAACAAGGATGCAATGTGCATAAAAGCTTTCGCTCTGATTTTCCCATCTAAGGCATTTGATAAATTCTTTGGGACTATTTCTAGTTGCCATCATTTCTCGCAGAAAGTCTGTGTTCCGTGTTGTCATGACGCTCTGCATAGAAGTGGCAGAGTTGGTTAAAGGGGTGCGATGCTCGCCTTCTAGAAACCTGTGGTCCCAAATGGACGGTGTGAGCATCCGCTGATAATGACATCCAGCCGTGCACTCCACCAAACATCTTTTTCTCCAATGAGTGTTTGACTGAAGTAAATTGATAAAATTATTGTTAAATTGGAGTGAGAGTATGTAAGCATTACCAAGCCATTGAAGCTCCCGCTAGAATAGGGAGCAAGGAATTTAAAACATGACGGTAGTGCACTTTGGCCAGATCCATGGTGGATCTAGATAAAATATTGCCTTATTTTAAAACGGTGCCATTGAACGTGCTGATTTTTCTACAAAAGTTTTCCTTTGCTATTTGGGACCCCAAAACTCCAGTGTCCCTGACGCCGAATCTTTTTTGAGTTCTTTCTTTTCCTTCTCCCTCCCCTTCCTCTTCCTCTTCTTCATCAGATCAGTCATTAAGCCTTAATGTTTTCATTCTGTATGCCTTAACATATATATTCTTGCCATCTCTATTTTAAACATATTTCTGAATTTTAGTAACTATTTTCCTTTTTTTTTTTTTAATTGTAGTTGTCATTGTTTAGCAGGCCTGGGCGAGGCTCGAACCCACCAGCCCCAGTGTACATGGCTGGTGCCATAACCACTGCACTACAGATGCCGAGCCGTTGGCAACTATTTCTTCATATGATTTCCTTACTTTTGGTTTCTGTTCATTTCAATCCATCTCCCCACTGGCACTAAACAATGGTTCTGGCATACAGATATTATCAAGGATGATATAAATCCACGTCTCTCTTCCATTTCTTCTCTTTTATTTTTTAAATTTGGAACTAAAAGGATTATGTTTATTGGGGGCAAGGGAGGCCCCCCAAAACAAAAGCACATCTGACATTTAATTAAGTTTTTCTTCTCTGCTTGACAAATGGAAGTTGGATTTTATTTGTATATATTCTAAGGATCCTGATCTGCTCATGAAATCCTTCTATAGGGAGGAGCTGTGGGGCAGGTGTTTGAAGCAATCCTTTGAGAGAACACTTTTTGGGGCAGAGTAATTGCTCGGTTCTGCCTGTTTCTTTTCCTTCTACTTCATGTGTACTACAAGGTAGTCATTGCACGCAATGGTGAGGCCTGCAATTAGGGAAAAGAAGCTCTGGAAGCCCACTTTGCCATCTCAGCACTGGGCCAGGCTCTTCATTATTTTGTCTAAGGCCAGAGGGTCTTTTTGATTTTCCCAAATTCCCAGGAACTCCTTCTCCATGAGCGTTCTGAGGTCCTCCTTTGTTAAGTAGCCTTTATCCCCGGCCAATTTGTGAAATATGAACATTATGGTTTCCATGGCGTGCTCCATCTGAGATGGCGTTTTGGCGAGGTCTAAAGTCTGGGCTGAGAGGCATGGCGGACGCTAGATGGCTGGGGTGCGGGGCCCTTTCTTCCATTTCTTGAACCTGGAAACCCCTTCTTTTTGCCATTTAATTTTACAAGTTTTGTGCAAAATTCATAACCTCTTTAATGAACCCCTCAGCATCTATGATTGGTCAGAATAAGACTTTCTCTTCCTTGAACTTTGCACTCTTATCAGCACCACAGTTACATAATTACCATCTTAATTATTTCAGATACATGTTTACCCCTGTATTTTAGCTCTAGGCCTTAAATTTTGAGTTTAGCCACCACCCCATCAAATGTAGAGTTTGTTGAACACACATAGTAGGTAGACAACAAATCAGGAAATTCTCTAAATCATAATGTGTAAGGGTACATAGAAAACTCTTAATGCGCTTAATAACCTATTATACATCTATAACATATAATTTGCTCAAATTTATTTTGGCCTATTAATACTTTGCTTTATATTACATCTTAGGTTAGCAGCATTAATGGTTGAATTCTGACTGAGACTGACCTTTAGAAGAAAATTATGCCCACAGCTCCTGATTTTGACTTGGCCATTTAATACTTTTTGCTATAGCTTGGTTGTGAACCATGACCCATTTAATTAAAATCCACTTTTAGATACAAAAGAAATCAACAATCTGAAGAAAAGTGAAATGTCACGTTCTTCGGCCCTCTCTCCTGAGTGCTCCGAATCTCTTCTTGAAGCATTTGCTGAAGGCATTTATAGGCCCTTTTCCCCAGAAATAAAACCTCACACCAGCTGAGTTGGAATGAAGATTAGTTCAAATCTTGGACATGTTTTACTCTCAATGTTTTTGCATCTCAGCAGCACCATGAGTTCATGTTTTAATTACCATATGCATCTAGGATGCATACTTTCAAAGCAGAGAGAGGCAGAGTGCCAAAATGCCACCAAATGGAGATACGCCCAAGAAATTGGGATGCATTTTGCTAAATAACTTGTTTTATAAAAATGTGCTTTCCTTTTTTCCAGCTCTCTGTGAGTTGAGGGTAACTTTAATCCAAATAACTAAACATTTGAATGCTTCGGTGAGCTGGACACTAAGCTCCTCGAGGCCTGCGGCTCTCATACAGTCCTCTGTCTGATGCAGGGGAGGGGAGGAATTGGTGATGACCGTTCAGTACCCTGGACAGCACCTGCTGCCTGCCTGCCACAGAAAAGCTTCATCAACAGATTGTTAATTTCCCTCCTCTCTCCCTAAATAGCATTGTGCCTTCTGGCAAGAAGCAGTGTGTTGCATCCAGCCCTGCGATCTCACCTGTGGACATGAGGAGCTGTCTAATGGGCTCCTGCTTTTTGCCCCACTGGGCTGTGACTGAGCAGAGAGACAGAGCTGTACAAGTTGTTAATTGTCTCAGACTGTAACTCTTGACTGATGAAAAAGATTAAAAGGGAAGGAAAACAGCTATTATATCTCTTTCCTGAAAAAACTTGCACTGCGAAAGGCTCATTAACATCATTAGTGTTCCATTAACCTCTAGCCAGACAAATAAGCTGGAGGTAATTTCAGAGCATGGGGAGAAAGAGAAAGAAAGAAAAGAATTTAAAAATTATCTGGGTATAGGTGACATTTTCTAGCTACCTCAATTGAACATTTGGACAGACACCAGCAACTTTACTTACTGTAATGTCTGCCTGGTATTGGAGTGTGGCCAGAACTCTGGCTGCTAGGAAGGCCTGTAGGTAATAGCGAGTGGGGAGAGTCATTGATTGGGACAAAATGAAATTCATTTTAACACAACAACACAGGAAATCTTGCAAAGGCACACTGTGTGATACAATACAAGCTTAAAAAAAAATCTACGACAAATTTATGTTCCATTATATGGGAAAAGGCTTTCACCTTATAATTTTTCCCTGTCACATTTTGTTTTATTCTAATCCACACCTCTGTGCCTGGCCTTTGATCCCCACTTTCACAAAATCTGCTCCAAATCTGGAAGCTGAATGAAAACCACTGTTAAGACTATTCGTCTTTAGGTTCCCTGGTACAGAAAGGGCAATTTTTTTTTTTTTTGTTTAGGTTGGGATATATTTTAGATTTTATTTTCCATTTAATCCCAAAATGCAATGTGAATTTTATTTTTCTTTAAAAAGAAGATGCTTTAAGTTTTTTAAGTGCTCTGTGTGAAAACTATGAGATATATAAAGGTTGATTGAAGTGGAATGAGTAGAAAAACTATAGTTTCACAATGATGTAATATAAGTCTAAACAAATAAGTTAAAAATGTCTTTTTCAAAGTAGGAATACCCAGATCCCCATTAGAATAACACAGTGTGTGGTTTTATCATTGATTTTAGATACAGAAATGATTTTCACTGTATCCTTATTTTTGTTTTCAAGTATTAGAAGCTGATGGCAACAATCAGAAATACCTCCAGAAGGATATTTCACTCACTGATCATTCTCTCTTCTGCTTTCTGAAATGGGGATCCCAGCTCTCTGCTGCGAACTTGATATGGTACCTGGCTCTCCACTCTCCTGCTCCATTGCCCATAGTCACGAATGCATCTCATTTGGAGAGAGATCCGTTTCCATTTACTAGGATGCACCATTTCAAATAGTCACTATCAAATTTTGCCTGGTTTTACAGCCTACATATCATAGCATAGTAGATGTTTAAGAGCCTCTCTCATCCCATGAAGAAATATCTTAGGAAATTTTAGGTTCACAGCAAAATTGAGTAGAAAGCATAGAGATTTCCTATATACTGTCTTCCTCCACTCAGGTAGAACCTCCCCCGTTATCAGTGCCCCCCCCCACAGTACTACATTTCATGAAACTAATGAACCTGAATTGTCAAAACATTATCATCTGAAGTCCGTAATTTCCATCAGCATCCACTCTTAATGTTAGACTTTTGATGGGTTTTGAGAAGTGTATAATATAACACGTATCTACCATGACAATATCACAGAATAGCTTCAATGCACTAAAAATTTATGTTGGGGGTGAGGGAAGGGGAGAGCAGAGAGAGAAAGAATGAGGGAGGGGTGGGGAAAGGAAGAGCAGAGAGGGAAGGAGTGAGGTGGGGAGGGTCTTGGTGTGTGCCACAACTTTTGGGTGCAAAAACGATTGTAAGAGGGGTTTTACCTAACAAATGGAATCAGTGTAACTTGGTTTCTTGTACCCTCAATGCATCCCCAACAATAAAAAAAAAAAAAGAAAAAGAAAAAATGTACCTATTCATTGCATCTTTCTAACTCCCGACAACCACTTCCCTTACTGTCTACTGATCTTACTGTTTCCATAGTTTTGCTTTTTACAGACTGGCTTCTTTCACTTAGCAATATGCATTTAAGTTTCCTCCATGTCAATATTTGCCAATACCAGAGTCTTGATGACTGTAGCTTTATGATACGTCTACAGTTGAGTAGTGTCAGAACATTTTATTCTTCTCCTTCAATATTGAGTTAGGTGCTCTGGTCTTTTGCCTATTCATATAAACTTTGACATCAGCTTTTCAGTATCCATAGAATAATGGATTTTGCTGGAATTCTGTTTGGAATTGTGTTGCATTTATGCATTGAGTTGGAATGAAATAACATCTTGACAATATTGAGTTTTTCTATCCATGAACATGAATGGTCTCTTCCTTTATCTAGTTTCTTTTTGATATTATTGTAGTTTTCCTCATATAAAATTTGGCAGTTTTCCTCCTATAGCTTTTGTATATATGCATATATATGTTCACATATATGTATATGTATTTTAGGGAGTGCAATACAGATGGTAATGTGTTTTTAATTTCACATTTCATTTGTTTATTGCTAGTATATAGGACAATAATTGACTTTTGTAAATTCGCCTGCTATCCTGAACCTTGCTTTAATCACCTAGTTGGTTTTTCTTTTTTGTCATTATTTTTGTATTCTCTACATGATGATCGTGTCATCTGCAAACAAAGCAGTTTTATTTATATTTTCCCAATCTGCATACATTTTATTTCCTTTTTATTTTTACTTATTTCATTAGCTGAGATGTTCAATGCAATGATGTAACGTGATGGTGAAAAAGGACATTTTTGCCTTGTCCTTGGTCTTACCAGAAAAACTTCTAGAATCTCATCATTAAGGATGGTGTTAGCTGTAGACTTTTTGTGGTTGTTCTTTATGGAGCTGAGAACGTTTCCCTCTATTCCTAGTTTGCTGGGTTTTTATCATAAACAAATGTTGGATTTTGTAAAATGCTTGTTCTACATCTATCAATATTACCATGCAATTTTTGTAGTCTGTTGATATGTATAACATTAATTGTTTTTTAAGAATGTTCAATTAACCTTGCATACCTAGGATGAATCCTGCTGGGTAATAGTGAATACTTGTTTTTTAAACATTGTTGGATTCAATGTGCTAAGGTTTTTGTTGAGGATTTTTGCTTCTGTGTTTTTGAGAAATGTCTGTATAAAGTTTGCTTTGCTTGTAATGGGTTTCATGGTTTTGTTATTAGGGTTATGTTAGCTTCATAAAATGAGTTAAGACGTATTCCTCCTACTTTAATCTTCTGAAAGAGATTGTAGAGAATTAGCATAATTTCTTCCTTAAATATTCAGTACAAATTACTCATAAAACCGTCTGAACCTGGTGCTTTCTGTTTCAAAATATTTAACTATTAAATATTTTCAGTAGATACAGAACTATTGAGATTATCTATTTCTTTTTGTGTGAGTTTTGGCAGATTGTGTCTTCAAGGAATTGGTTTATCAAATTTTGTCATCAAATTTGTGGGCATAGAGTTCTAAACACTTATTTATTATTCTTTACCTGTCTGTGAGATTGGTAGTGATGTCCTGTCTTTCGTTTGTGATGCCAGTAAATTGTGTCTTCTCTCTTTCTTCCCCGTTAATTAGCCTGCCTAGAGGCTTACTGGTTTATTGATCTTTTCAAAGACCCAGTTTTTGGTTTTATTAATTTTCTCTGTGGATCCCTCCTTTCAATTTCATTTATAGTGTTTTCTTTCATTGTGCTATTTTTCTCCTGCTTACTTTTTATTTAACTTGCTCTTCTTTTTCTAGTTTCCTAAGATGGGAACCTGGATTATAGGTTTTAGATCTTCCTTCTTTTCTGATGTATGTATCCAATGCTAAAAATCTCCATGTCAGCATGCTTTAGCTGCACATTCAATGAGTTACATTTTTATTTAGTTCAAAATATTTCAAAATATGTCTTGAGATTTCTTCTTTGACCCATGTGTTCCTGAAAATTGTAATGTTTAATTTCCAGATATCTTGAGATTTTCTGGCTGTATTTTTGTTACTGGTTGCTATTTTAACTTTATTGTGTGTCTGAGAGAAGGCATTGTATAATTTCTATCCTTTTAGATTTGTTAAGGTGTGTTCTCTGTCCCAGTATGAGGTATATCTTGATGAATGTTCCATATGATCTTGAAAAAAAAAACGAGATCATCCATTGTTGGACAAAGTAGTCTATATATGGGAATTATGTCCAACTGATTAATGGTGGTGTTGAGTTCAACCGCGTCCATACTGATAAGATTTGGAGGTTCTACTGTATTTACTTGAGTCTCTGTAGACAACATATAGTTGAGTTTTATTTTTTGATCTGCTCTGGCAATCTCTGTGTTTTCATTGTTGTATTTAGAACATTGATGTACCCTTTCCAATCTAATTTTTGTGCCACCCACGTACTCCCCAGATCTTATTCATATTGGGTAGAAAAGAGGTTTCTGGATTAATTATAATTATCCTACAGTTTTAAGAGAGAAAAACATAAATATGAATCCACCTGATGATTTTATTATCTACTTTTGGTTACACAAAATCATGAAAGTGTTTTTGTTTATATTTGCTCATAATTTTTTGAGTGTGATACTTCTTGAAGCCATCTCCGGGATAAAATCCAGGCTTCCTCTTCCATAGAAAATGGTTTCTCTCCTTCCACCTTTCTATCTCATTTCTTCTGCTGCAAACCATGCAATCTTTTGTTGTTGTTTTTTTAAATTTTGCATTATATAATGCGTCTTCGCTTGTAGCCTGTCCTCAGTGTCAGACGATGCTGGTCTTCCCTTCTTTCTTGACTTTCTATTCTCACATTGCTCATAAGATGAGTGATGAGATTTCTCCTATACGAAAGGTGTGTCTGCACTTTCTCTCCACTCTCCTGCTTATCAAATGAGTAAAGGACGTAGCTGTTCACAACTGCAACTTCCATCAGCCAGAAGAGCCATTTTTTCCACCCTTTGTAGGACCTCCTTGTAAATCTGTGACATCCACAGCACTGATCAGCTCTGTACACTTTTCCCATAAGCTTTGTGTATCCTAAAATAACTGTCATTTATTTTTCAGATTGAATATGCTGTTTCCTCCTATAATCAGTATCAACTGTGTCAGAGGGCTGAAGAACGTACTCAGCATTGTCACTAACTTCTTATTATGGAACGAGAGGCGCGTGCACGCACACACGCACACAAATATGTCAGACGTCTTCTGCATAGACTGCGGCAGGAGAGTCATTATGTCAGACAAAGTCCAACATAGAAATAAAAACAGTAGTTAGATTAATCTGTATCATATTTCTTACATTTTTTATTTGTTGCTTTTTTAAAAATTTTTATTTATTTTTATTTTTTGAGACGGAGTCTCACTTTATTGCCTTGGGGAGTGCTTTGGCATCACAGCTCACAGCAGCCTCAAACTCTTGGGCTCAAGTGATCCTTTTCCTCAGCCTCTCAAGTAGCTGTGACTATAGGAGCCCACGACAAGGACCAGCTAGTTTTTCTATTTTTGGTAGAGATTTGGGGTCTGGTTCTTGCTCAGGCTGGTCCTGAACTTCTGAGCTCAAGCTATCCACCTGCCTCAGCATCCCAGAATGGTAGGATTATAGGTGTGAGCCACCACACCTGGCTTGCCCTTGTTCTTTGTTCCTATTTTTGTCTTCCATATCTTTTCTGACTTTTGTGATTCTAATTGAGCATTTTATATGATTTGATTTTTCTCTCTTAGTATTTTCTTAGCTTATCAATTATACAGTACTTCTTCCTTTTTTTTTTTTTCAATTTAATAGTTCCCTAGAGTCTGTACTCTACATTCACAACTAATTCATGTCAACTTTCAAATTATACTACATCAATTCATGGGTATGAAGATAGTGTTAGTATCCATTTTTGCAATGAGAAAATATAGCTAAAAATATAGCTAATTTCTCTCTCCCTGTATCATTTTTGTCATTCATATCACATGTATTCTTTATTTTTTTGAGATAGAGTCTCACTCTGTTGCCCAGGCTATGGTGCCGTGGCATTATAGCTCACAGCAACCTCAAATTGTTGGGTTCAAGCAATCCTCTTGGCTCAGCCTCCTGAGTAGCTGGGACTACAGGCGCCCACCACCCCTGGCTCATTTTTCTATTTTTAGTAGAGATGGGGTGTCACTCTTGTTCAGGCTGGTCTTGAGCTCCTGAGCTCAAGGTATCACCCCACCTCAGCCTCCCTGAGTGCCGGGCTTATAGGTGTTAGTCACCACACCCAGCCCATACACATATACGTAAGAATGTAATATGCATACATACACGCTTACACAAACATATCACTGCTATTATTACTTTAACACACCTTATCTGTTAGATTAACTAAGAATAATAAAACTAAAGGTTTTATTATACCTTCATGTATTCATTCTCAGATGGATGCTCTTCCTATCTTTATATAGATCTGAGTTTTAGAATTACACAGTTTTTCTTTCTAAATAATTTTAAATGTTTCTTGCAGGGCAGGACAACTATCAGCAAATTTTCTCAAGTTTTGTATGTCTGAGAAAGGTTTTATTTCTCCTTCTGTCTTTAAGGATAATTTCATAGATGCAGAATTCTTGGGTTTTATTTTTTTTCCCCTCTTAACACTTTAAGTATTTCATTCTGCTCTCTGTATTTGCTTGGTTCCTGAGAAGTCAGATGTAATTTTCACCTTTTCTCCTCTATAAGTAAGGTGTTTTTATTTCCTCTGGAGTTTTTCAAAATATTTCCTTTGTCTTTGGTTTTCTGAAGTTTGAATGTGAATGTTTAGAATTTTTTTGATTACAATGCATGGGTACTGCATTGATAGTTTTAAATAACATTTTTCTTTTCATTACTATGCCATATACATTTTCTCTTCTCCTTTGGAATTGGGAAGTAAATTTTAAATTTATCTCTACCTTTAGTGAGTCATAGTAAGGTCAGATTTATAAATAAGTAAATGTTCTGTATTCTCTTTTAAAGCTATTAAACTTACTTTTCATCTTTTCATTTATTTACTCCCTCTCTGAAAAAAAAATCTACTAATTATTAGGTATTTTCCAAGATACCAATGATTTAAAAACCAGGATTTTCTCTAATTTTTTTCCATAGCCAAATTGTGAGGTGATCTTAGTTCCTTCCTTTTGTTTTTAGGTCCCACGGTCTTTACTCTGTCTTGTTTACCCTGAACAAAAACACATGTGCAGTTGCAAAAAACACTTGCATTAAAATCATCCTCGTCTCAGCAAATCCAGCCAACAGAGATACTTTATTGGAAGATGTGGCTCGGAAACATCTTCCCTAGTAGGTGAGGAAGTGCATACAATTTATTATATATTGATCCAGTGAGACACTGTTTGGCACCAACAGAACAGCTACACGAACACTGTGCCAATGTTTGTTACAATCCTAAGGGATAGACTTCCAGTATCTATTGACACTGTTGATTCCCCCTTGGGAATATAGTGTACTGTGTGACAGGGTAACTTAATTCCAGTGCCTCCTAATCAAGTCCTGTACACTAAATACTAGCAACCAGCGGAAGAAGTATTTGCTCAGACTGCTGGTATTTAAATACTCTGTATCATGAGGGTAAAAAATTAATATTATATACCAGTAGTCTCTTCACAGTCATGTTGTCATGAAATCTTCCCAAGTCCAAACATCTGTTAGATACATGCTTCAGGACCTTGCTATTGCAAACTCATTTCCAGCATCTCAAGAGAACTTTAAGGCAGGTGTTGAATGTGTATGCATATAGTTCATTCCAGACGTTGGTCCCATAATAAGTGTCATTTGGTACTGCGTTTCTCTCTCCTGTTACTTGAATAAACAAGGGCTCATCCTTAGTTCTGGTGATCTGAGCATTCATCCAGACCCTGGCATCAAGATGGAAGTTATAGAACGTAGTCTTTTAACAAGATAAACAACTTTAAAAAAATGCTTCTGAGCAACTGTCATTTGCAGAAACATAGGTAACACCACATTTCACCTGTTCTAGGTCATTGAGATGAAGGTGCTTCAAGGGCTGATAAACCACAGCAATTTGCACAGGAACTAGAAAGAGTGACTATGACTCTTTCAGGGAATTATCTTGGGTTACGAACTTGAAAATAATAATTGAACATTTTCTCCTGGTGTTGTGACTTTTTAGCATGGAGTTTTCAGATTCCTAAACCTTATACGGTAAAGTTGGCTTTTAAGTAAACTGGCTTTAGCCAAATGCACTTTGTGTTAAATATTTTACTGTGACTTACCACCTTAACTCAAATATATACCAGATTTTATTAAAAGAAATACTGTTCTGAAAAGCTCAAAGAAAAATTAATAAGTAGTTACTCTTATATCAACTAGTACATGTCGGTAATTATAGCTGCACCTATTTTTTTTTTTTTTTTTTTTTGCTGAAATACTTTATCTCTGATCCAGGTAAGTAGAATAATGCCATTAAAATAAGACTAATATTTAGACACAGTAGGGCTCCTGATTTTCAGCACTCAGATCACAGCTGGAAAAGAAAAAAGAAAAAGACTACCTGGCCATTGCAGCCACAGAAAATATCCATTCATTCACATACTTTACTTTGGCTTAATTTTATGTTTCCTATGAAACAAAAATTAGGATTTATCTTTTGTTTTTTAGGTGAATTGAATTGACTGAAGGTAATGCACAGATTGCGTTTGTGTTATGAGTCCTTCTCTTTATACCACATCAAGAATGATGGCTCCTCTTTTAAAAAAAGTAAATTAAGTACAGATTTCTAACTTCACTATACAGACCCTACAAAATCTTTACTCAACATTAATTTAACATGTTACCTTGAAAATGCTCTCACCTCCAGTGAACCTGCATTTTTCTTTTTTTTGGCCAGGGCTGGGCTTGAACCCACCACCCTCGGCATATGGGGCTGCTGCCCTACTCGTTTGAGCCACAGGCCTTTACCCAAACCTTCATTTTCTAACCTACATTTAATGAATGACTACTAGCCACTTGAAACTGGCTTTTGAGACAGGCAGAACTGGGTTTGAATTCAGGTTTCATTTTCTGGGAGTAATACCAATTTTACAGATTACTGTGTGCATTAAATGAGAGCTTAATCATAAATTACCCAAATTTGTGCTGGTAATATAACAATTGCTGAAGAATTATGGTTACTATGCATTTATCAAGAACTTCTGCTACAAGTCACAGACTCCAATTCAATGTATTTAGAAAAATATTTGGGCTTATCAGATGAACACTGGATGTCTCTTATAATCAAATTATAGGATGGAAATGGGGACAGCTGGGTCTGAGGAATAACTTTATAGTAGGAACTCAAGTGCTATTATCAGAACATTCATCTCTCTCTAGCTCCTCTGTCCCCATCCTTTTCACCATTCCTGTGTATTGCATTTTTAAATTTCATATTATAGACCAACTTCCTTATATGGAAAGCACAAGATAATTAGTAGATCTTACAGCTCTAATTTGTGATTGACCCACATTTTCTGTGATTCTCAAAGTTTCAAGAGAGGTTTCCATTTCTTTCACCTGGTATTAAATGCCTACCCCTTTATTAGTTATTTTAGTCTGTTTGTGCTGCTATGACAAAATACCATAGCCTGAGTAATTTATACACAACAGAAATTCATTTCTCTTAGTTCGATAGGCTGCAAAGTTTAACATCAAGGTGCTGAAAGATTGATGCCCACTGAGGGCAGTTCTCTGCTTCCAATATGGTGCGTATTGCTGTCTCCAGAGAAAATGAATGCTGTGCCCTCACATGATAAAATAAATGAAATGGCTGAGCTCACAGACTTAATATTTTTAGGAAGGTTGCTAATCCCATTCATGAGGGCTGTACCTGCCTGATATAATTAACCCCCAAAGCTTATACCTCTTAATACTATCATATCAGTGATTAAATTTCAACACGAGGTTTGGGGGATGTTCAGACCATAACATTCTACCCATGGGCCCCCAAATTAATGTCCTTAGAACATGCCAAATACATAATCCCAGCCCACTAGTCCCTAAAGTCCTAACTTGTTTCAGCATCAACTCAAAATTCTAAAGTCTAAAGTTTCATCTAAATAACATTTAAATCAGATATGGGTGAGACTCAAGATATAATTCATCCTGTGGCAAATTTCCCTTCCAGATGTGAGCCTGTGAAATTAAAATTTCAAAATACAATTGTAGGATAACCATTGAATAGACAACCACATTCCAAAAAAAGAGAAATAGGAACAAAGAAAAGGTTAATAGGTCTCAATTGAGTCTAAAACCCATCAGGGTAAACAAGACTAAATTTTAAATCTTAAGGTTTGAGGATTATCTTTAGCTCCATGTCCCACCTTCTAGACATACTGGGACAGTAGTGGTCCCCTGAGGCATCAAGTAGCCCTGCCCCCATGGCTGTGTGGGTTGCAGCCCATGCTTTGATCCCCATCACTGAAGGTGCACACCTGGGGATTTCCCAGGCTGGAACTGCACCCTAGTGGCTCTACAGTTCTATGGTTTAGGAGCAGCCTTTCTCTTGAAGCTCTACTAGACATTTCCCTAGTGAGGAATGAGATATTCTTGACTTTGGGACAATTCCCTGCCTGGGCCTTGAGGCTGTCTGAAGCATACGTGAAATCTAGATGGAGGTAGGTCTCTGTTCCCTGCAGAATTAGCATCACCTGAGCAGCATCTGCCCTCTTATGCTTTCCAGAGTGGTGGCCAAAATTTCACCTAGGTTGGCTTGAGCCACAGCTAGGTAGCCAAGAAGGGCTGCATCAGCAGGCAGGGAGCAGACATAGCCAGGTCCTGAGCCTGAGGTCCCACAGCTACTCTGAGGGCTACTTTGAAACCATTCTGCCCTCAAGACCTTAGAACTTGGGATCTGTGATGGGAGTGATAGCATGGATAATCTCCTTTGTGCCCTCTGGGTCATTGTTTCATTGTCTTGATGAATAAGCTCTGGCTTCTTCCTGTCTTCCCTTTTAATCATATATTTTGTCTTTATTTCATTCTCTCTCTTCAAAATTTACTATATTCCACCAAGAAAAGCCAAACAGCACCCTGAAAACTTTGTTTACATATATCCTTTGCAAATATTCTTCTAGTTCATTATCCTTAACTTCTATCTTCAGTGAAGTGCTAGGACAGGGACATAATTCATTCCGTTTCTTTGTCCTTTTGTAATAAGGATGGCCTTTCTTCCAGTTTCCTGTAAGTCCTTCCCATTTCAACCTAAGACCAGTAGAATGACCTTTACCAGCCATGTTTCTACCAGCATTTTGTTCTTGACCATTCAGATAATCTCTAAGAAGATTTAGCCTCTCTTTAAAGCTCTCTTGTTCTGAGCTCTCACCAGAATCTACCTTAATGCTCTATTCATGGAAATAGAGAACATTAAGAGTTGTGTTTTCAGTATGTATCTCCAAATTCTTCTAACCTCTGTAATGTAACAAGGCATTTGTTACAGCAGCACCACGCTTTCCAACACCAATTTCTGTTTTAGTTCATTTGTGTGGCTGTAGACAAATACCACAGACTGGGTAATTTATAAGCAACAAAAATTTATTCCATACAGTTCTAGAGGCTAGGAAGTCCAAGATCAAGGCATGAATGGACTGGCATTTGGTGAGCGCTACTTTCTGCTTCCAATACATGCCTTGTTGCAGCATCTTTACGCCATGGAAGGGATAGAGGGGCAAATTACAAACTCACCCCCTCAAGTACTTTTATTAATTCACTAATCATATTACTGAGGGCTCTGCCCTTATCAATTAATCACCTCCCAAACGCCTCATCTCTTAATAGTATTGCATTATCAAGTTTTAACACATAAAATTGAAGGGACATTTAGACTAAAGCGTCAGTTATCTGTAGACAAGGTGGCAGAGTCATATACTATATACATGGACAATAATATCATATACTATATACATGGACAATAATATTTATTTTAATAATTATTAAATAATAAATAATAAACAATATTTAATAATTATTAAATAAATAATAATAATAAAATATACAATTATGTATTGGGAATCAACCCCAGAAAAAAAAATGTATTATTAGGTCAAAAGTGCTAAGTATTGCTCTCCAAAATTTTTATAGAATCTTAGCAAATGAAGATAATAAAATTAAATCCCTATCTTGAATAAAGTCCAGCGAGGCAGAAAGACAATCACAGAGTGACAGAGTAATGTGCTAAATGTTATGTTAGAGAAAGGTGTAAAGGTTAAAGTACAGCCAAGGGTCACCTAACTGTGCTGGGCTATGGAGAAGGGAAAGAGAGTTATGCCTCAAGTAGGAGGTGTACTGAATGCTGAAAGATACGGAGTGTGTGTGCATGTGGGTGCACACACATGCCCCTGTGTAGGAAGGAGGCATGGGGCAAGGATATTCTAGGTGAAAAGAGCAGCATTTATTAAACTAGGAAAATGCCTCTGTCTCTGGCTATTTATAGGGTTCCATTAGATCCCACAAAAATGGAGGTACATTAACCTGCAAAACATAGGAAGGTGCACACTTTGAAGTGCCTTTTCTGAAATGTGAAGAGAATGGACAATGGAAAATAGGTGGTAGGACCTATTCAAGGATTTCAGTTAGGAGAATGATATAATCACATATGCTTTTTGGAAAGATCATTTTTGATAGTGTGGTAGTGTGGAGGGGAAAAGGAAGAGCAACCTAGGAAACTATTAATAACTCAGATGAAACACAGTGAGATTGGCCATTATGGAAATGGAGCAAAACATGATTCCAGAAACAGCAATGATGCATAAATAATGAGGCCTATTGACCAATCGGATTCCAGGGAAAAGAAAGAAGACACTTATCTGCTGTCTCAGGCATGGGACCCAAGATATAGAAAAGAAGATGCAGAATTAAGAAAGAATAATGTTGAGTTCATATTTGGATATGCTGAGTTTGAGGTGTTTCTGGAGTATGGGTTCAGTCCACCCACAACTACTGTTTGGTTCTGTCTTAGACAACACTAAATCTCTCCCAGCTCTTTCAGCTACCACACAGGATTTGCATATGCAGCTTCCTCTGACTTAAGGGCTTTTTGCTCTATGATTGGCCAAGTTAAGTGCAACTCATCCTTGAATTACAGTTCAATAATGTTTTCTCTGAATTCTTTGTTTCCTCTTACAAAGGGTGTCATGGCCCCAGGTACTTCTTTTTCAAGGCGTTATCACAGTTCTTATCTTCAGAGAAAAAAGAATATATTGATAAAAGTGACAAGGAGTACTTTACACAGGTCTATTTCAATAAGAAGAAATACTACTATCATACTAGGGGAGAAAGAGGGACCTCTGAACAGAAGAGACTAGTAGAGATCTGTCATCAGTGAACAAGGTGAAGAAGTGGGTGGAAAATTACTGAGAAATTGATGGAGGTGCCTGGGGTGGAAGAAGAGGAGTTCTCTCAATAACAAGGGTGGAGGAGATTCTCCATAAACTGGCTCAGCAAGATTAGCAAGATTCCTTGTTAACACCAGGACTAGAGAAGGTTTACAGGAGCCTGACCAAAGTTTGGTCAAGGAGGGAGTCTTTGTCAATTGACATAGGTGAATTTTTGCAATTAGAATATCCCCACTTTTTAAAAAGCAAGCTTCATAAGGAGAGAGATACCAGTAACTTTTTTTTTTTTTTTTTTTTTTTTTTTAGAAACAGAGTCTTACTTTATCACCCTCGGTAGAGTGCCATGGAGTCACAGCTCACAGCAACCTCCAGCTCTTGGGTTTAAGTGATTCTCTTGCCTCAGTCTCCCAAGTAGCTGGGACTACAGGTGCCCACCACAACGCCTAGATATTTTTTTTAATTGTGTTAAGATATTTATATTCTGCATTTAGTAAATTTCACATGTACCCTTGTAAGATGCACCCCCTCCCCTTTCCTCCCTATCTGCTTTCTCCAAATTCTTGGGCTATGAAAGCTATAACTTGGTTTCATAGTAGGGCTAAGTACATTGGATACTTTTTCTTCCATTCTTGAGATACTTTGCTAAGAAGAATATGTTCCAGCTCCATCCATGTAAACATGAAAGAGGTAAAATCTCCATCTTTCTTTAAGGCTGCACAGCCTACAGACATATGAAAAACTGCTCATCATCCTTAATCATCAGAGAAATGCAAATCAAAACTACTTTGAGATATCATCTAACTCCAGTAAGATTAGCCCACATCACAAAATCCCAAAACCATGTGGAGAAAAGGGAACACTTCTACACTGCTGGTAGGAATGCAAACTAATGTGTTCCTTCTGGAAAGATGTTTGGAGAACACTTAGGGATCTAAAAATAGACCTGCCATTCGATCCTACAATTCCTCTACTATCCAGAAGACCAAAAATCACATGATAACAAAGATATTTGTACTGGCTATTTTTTTATTGCAGTTTGGCCGGGGCTGGGCTTGAACCTGCCACCCTCAGTATATGGGGCTGGTGCCCTACTCACTTAGCCACAGGCACTGCCCAATCCCATTAACTTTTGCTCACCATTTTATTCCCAACATCTAGAACAGTGCCAGGTACATGGCACATGTTTTGTAAATATCTGTTTATTAAATCGTAGAAAGTGGCCATCAGAATTTAGGTCTAATTCCTTTGTTTCAATTTCCTTCCCCAATATTTCTATACAGCCATGAGCTACTATGCTATGTGTGTTGGGGGGTGGGTGGTGTTGGTTGAAATTTCCCCTTCAAATTTCCCCAACAAAACGTTCTCTGATTTAGTTCCAAATATATACCATTTTCCAAACTTCCATAAGTTGTTATTGTCTGCCATTTATCAAGCACTTAATCATATTTTTCCTTGTTTCTTAATGAATTCAGCTGTGTGCTTCCCACAACAACTAAATTATGTGCCCTTGGAGAGTAGGGACCTTGCCAGAAGCCTTGTGTTTTGCCTTTATCACAGAGCATATTGCTATTGCCTGCTAGATGCTCAGTAAATATCTCCACACAAGTAAGTGAATTTATTAATTAATACAATTAATGCTCAGCCCTAAAGAGGTTTGTTATAAAGAACATAGGATAAATGCTTATATTTTTACTCATAAAAATAACATCCATCTAGATAAGTAAACTTTCCTTCAAAGAAATTACCCTGAGAGACACCCCTATTGTTAAACTATATTCATTGCTCAGAAGCTTGTCAGAATCCCGCTTTTGACATAACGTACGTCTATTTGACATATTTCCAGATGCTATCTGTATATTTCTATTGTCACATGCCAGCAATGATCTCAACAGGCAATTGGTTCTGTTAGCTTACTATTATTGGAAAGAAGAGCTCAAGATCTGCTATTCCTTCTTTTTGGCACTTGTCCTTCAAAGTTTAATTGGCTTCGATCCAGCAATTCTATATTGTGGGTCAAATCATTCTATTACATCGTGATACATTTACCTACCAGTGCCTATCAGCAGCCTCACCTAGAAAGTACCTTATTTAATATTTGCCATCCTACAGGAAGCATTTGAGATAGTTTTATTGGTCTAATAAAGGATTGATGTCGGTTGCCTTGAAATTTTTCTGGGATGAAATTATAGTAGTCGTGCTTACTGTCATTAGAATATGGGGACTTGATTACTCATTATCACCTTTTTATAAGCACTTTAGATCCTACCCTCCACTCACACCTTGGTCAGAACATTTGAGTCATTACGGGTTGGTGACATGGCCTACTGGCATTCCAGGCATTTGCCAGTAAAACAAGTCTTATGCTCCCAGGTGTGAGTAGGTATAGTTGTTTTTTCTCAGACAAGTTTTCCCAGAGGGGTCTCCTTCAAGTTCATGCTTATAAGGACAAACCCGCTTCTCACATTCTGGGAGCCTAAACAGGAAAGGGCAGAGGTACCCCCATTTAGGGCACCAACTCTTACTCAATCTTCCATTTCCAATATGGCACCCACCCACCCCTGGCTGAGCCTGGTGCTGACAGCTCCCTCCCCTCTCTGGCTCAGTTTTTTCCAAGATTAACCTTTACTCTTCTGCTCACATGCAGGATGGGTATCTCCACAAAGTGGGATGGGAAGGAAGATTATCTCATTTAAGGTTCCAGATTCTCTTGGCCCCACTTTTTTTTTTTTTTTTTTTTTTTGAGACAGAGCCTCAAGCTGTCATCCTGGATAGAGAGAGTGCTGTGGCATCACAGCTCACAGCAACCTCTAATTCCTGAGCTCAAGCGAGTCTCCTGCCTCCGCCTCCCAAATAGCTGGGACTGCAGGCGCCCGGCACAACGCCCGGCCATTTTTTGGTTGCAGCTGTCATTGTTGATTGGCGGGCCTGGGCTGGATTTGAACCCGCCAGCTCAGGTGTACGTGGCTGGCGCCTTAGCCCACTGAGCCACAGGCGCCGAGCCTCTTGGCCCCACTTTTGAACCAAGCTTCTCGTTTCAAGACACGCCTTGCTCCCAGCCCTCTAATACCTGCATTCTCTAGTTCCTGAGTCTTTAGGCGGCTGGTTCCTGAATTGATCTGATATTAAATACTTGAGGCAACCTTCCCTGCCCCCACACCCAGCAATGCCACTCAGCTAAGGTAGTTACTATTGCCCATCCAATTATTTTCTGTCAATTCTGGGGCCTACCTTCTCCTAACTCTCCATAATTCTCTTGTTTTCCTGGGTTCATTCGTCCGTCATTCCTTTATTGTCATTTCAGAATGTGTTGGGGGTGATAAACATGTATATTTAAACAAAAGCAAGTGTTATACTATTCAATTGTTCCACTCTCGCTTGAAGTCCAATTGCAGAAAAAGTTATTTACCTGGGTTATATAATAAATTCATTACTTAATTTAAACTAAGACAGTGGCATGTTTTCGCTTAGTATAACATTATTTTTATTAAAATACCTTTTCGTGTTATAATCTAATTAATTGTAAGCCAATGGCAAAAAAGTAGATAATAAAAGTTGCTGTTTTACGTTGAAGGGTATTGCTAAGGAAAGTTTCTGCAGTAACATAATTTACTATGAGGTCACTGTCTTCAAGGGTGGCACACGTTACCCCATGTCACAGGCACATTTGTGGTCATTTATATGTCACCCATTGTATAGAAGAGGAAATTGTGGCTTATAGAAATTACATAATTTGCCAAAGTAATCCAGCAAGAGGCAAAGGTGGAACTATGTGACTTCAGAGTCTGTGCCTTTAAGAATTGATGAAAACCCACATAGTTTTCTGATCAGTCTTAGTGCTGAGAAAAGCTGTGGTTTTCCTGAGTAACGGGCTTGCTGCTACTTTATAACTACTTGCCTGCAATGCAGCAAAGTGCTTTTCTTTTTTCTCAGGTTAATAACAGAGTTAAATTTGCCACTTACTGTTAACAGTAAGACCTGGGCGGTGCCTGTGGCTCAGTGGGTAGGGCGCTAGCCCCATATGCTGAGGGTGGTGGGTTCGAACCCTGCCCTGGCCAAACTGCAACAAAAAATAGCAGGGCATTGTGGCAGGCGCCTGTAGTCCCTGCTACTCGGGAGGCTGAGGCAAGAGAATCACCTAAGCCCAAGAGCTGGAGGCTGCTGTGAGCTGTGACGCCACAGCACTCTACCGAGGGCAATAAAGTGAGACTCTGTCTCTAAAAAAACAAAAACATTAATATAAGACCTTATCACATGAATGTTGCTGCTAACTTTCTCTGCAGTTTTATCTTATTTCTCCCTTTTATGTTCTCATCACATATGTTTTCTCATATGTATTTTATTGTGCTATATAGTAGACAATTTTGCATGGGGAAAGAAATACAATGTGATAATTATAGATCATGCATTTTACCCACCTATAGCATCTCTAGTCTAGTAAGAGAGGTGAGTTTCCATTTCTAAGATAAGAATGCTGAAGTTCATGGCTTGTAATCCTACTGTGTAGATAACACAGCTAGTCACGGTGGGAAAGAGCCTATAAGCCTCAGCCTTTGCCTGTCAAATTCAGTCCCACTTCCACAACACCCTAATAGAAAGCAGCATTTCCCAAACACTGTTCTCTGGTGCGCTGGGATCTAAGATCTAATAATAGATGTTCCTAAAAATTGATTTTAAAAAGGTCTTTAGTCAACTGTGTTGGCCAGATTGTGTATATCTCTCTCTTGGGGAGTCACAAAACATTAACAAGTTAAACTCTATAAAGCAAAACAGCTTAAACTGGTGTTTTATAAATGTATTTAGCCCATGATGTTTTTTTCTTTTCACCTAAAATGCTTATTAACATCATGGAAATGGCTATTTTAAAAAGCAAAACATGGAAAATGTTGATTGCATGGAACAAAAATGTTAGAAGAGAAACATAAACTGCAATTGAACTCTAGTGTCAGCCCCGTGATAAGCAGAAGCGTAACCTTCATTCACTCACTTAACCTCTTTAGGCCTCAAGTTCGCCCCGTGTTAAATTATAGGTTTGAACCTGATGATCTCAAATGGTCCTCTCAGTGCTAACGCTTTTGATGTTTAACTCCAAGTGCAATCTCATCTGAGGCAGGTTCAAGTGTATACTTAGGTTCTAAGGGTTAATGTAGCATCTAGAAGAGCTTTGATTTGCGATTAAGCTCAAAACAAAAAAGAATGGAAATACTGCAATTTGAGACAAAATGGGTGACCATGGAGAATGTTACGCCAAAAAAAATGAGGCAGATAGAAAAGGACAAATACCGCCCGATCTCACTCACATAAGGAATCTAAAAAAGTTGGAGAATGGAATGGGGTTGCCAGAGGTTAGGGAAGGAGAAATGGGGAGATATTACTTAAAGGGTACAAATTGTCAGTTACAAGATAAACAATTTCTGGGGGTCTAATTAATGTACAGCATGGGTGGTGATGGATGTGTTAATTAATCTGATTGTGGTAAGAGTTACACAATGTATATACATATCAAATCATCACTTCATGCCCCTTGAGTATGTTCAATTTTTATTTGCTAATTAAGTGCTTTATTTCAGCAGAGTTTTCAGCTTCAGTAAGAAGATGAGGTAAAAGGGAAGATGTTTGTCAGACAATACAATGACTTTTTATTGCAAACCAGAGATTGAATTTATTTGTGTTTTCTTTCTTACTTATATTATTCCCCAAGTCATAGGCAGCTAAAAGAAAAAAAAAAAAAGGCAGAGAAAAAAGTTGATGTCCCTTGTATAGTTAAAAAAAAATTCACATAGTGTTTTATGTTAGGCTTTTAAAATAGGGGAAAAATAATTACACCTCAAATTGAGAACACCGTTTAACTGTAATACCTCTTTTCAAGCAGATTCTACTAATTCCAGATTTAGAAAATGAAAATGTGTTCATAGAAACCATCAGAGCAAGGCAGATGGAATAAGGTATTTGAAAAATCTTAGAGCTGTGCTTGAATTATCACCTTTGGATCTGCATATTTGAAATATATTATTAAAAGGCTTTCTCCGGCACTGTTTTACACTATCTCCTGAAATGTGCAGAGCGTGATCATTAACTGTCCTCTGTTTTTGAGAATAAAGAGAACAGGGATTTCAGTGGCAGCAGGAAGAGGACAAGTTAGGTGTTAGATGAACTGACTTGTTATTTAAGCAATGCAACCAGCTTCCAAGGATGCCTTGCCTGCCGTGAATTTACCATATATAGAATCCCCTAGATCGCCTTCTGCTTTGGTCGTTCCCTCTCAGGTCGGCTGTCCATTGAAACCTAGGAAGACTATTTTCTCCTTTTTAAGTCTTACTTCAAACTCCAAATTGTCTTTGCGATGGGCATGGCTCTTTCCCATTTTTTGGCATATGTGCTTTTGAATTCATGTAACACTCTAGTCCATATTGCTCTTTTACCACCAATAACATATACTTTGGTACTTTGTGAGAATACAAATGACGCTCAGCAAGCTACAACACTGCCCTGTTAGTTAATTGCTAGGTATGGTTTGTGTTGCCAAAGGTATTGAAAGCTTTTCAAATTGATTTAACAAATCGAGTTTTTGCTGCTATGTGTTGGGTACCAAAGAGATGATAAAGAAAACGCCACCCCTGATCTCAAAGAGCTTATTGTCTGGTGTGGGGAAGGGTGTGCACGTGGCTAATTAAAACACAGAGCGGCATGTGACCCAGCTCTGGGCAACAGAAAGGAGAAATTGTAGGGGAGGCAATGAGGAGAAGTGACATGAGCACAGGGTACGGACTGTGTCCGTCCCAGGCGGACCTGTCACATAGTAGTATCAGTGAAATGCGTTTGGTTACGTGAATCACTAAACAGACAGAACTACTTTGCCAGGCAAAGGTACAAAAGAAGTGGCATCTAAGAGGGATGGTCATTGACTTTAAAGAGTCCATTTCCCTGGATTTCCTTTAAAAGGAAAGTAAAGGAGATAAACTTGCAAAAGAAGGTAGGAGCAAGCTACTTCAGGTTTTAAATGGCACAATTTGTGGCTTAATCCTTCTTCTGTAGGTAGTGAAGTTGGACTTTGAGTAGAGGAACAATATGGTCTCGGTTTTTTTATGTCAGTATTTTTGTATCCTGGTTCTTGTAATACATCTATCTTGTATGGTGGGTCCTCACATGTTCTTGAATTTGAATTCTAATTTAAAAATGGCAAAGTTTTAAATAGACATTATGGGAGTTACATTTTCAAAAGCACAGGTGTACTAGGTCATCTCATGCTGAGTGTGCAGAAGGACGTGGAAACCCCAAGAGGTGCAGTGAGACCCCAAGAGGTGCAGAGAGAGGTGCTGGGATAAAAAGTCAAGCCTCCTTGTCTAGGCCACAAACTGCCTCCTGACTGCCAGGGGTTCCCCACCATTCCCTCCATGGTGTTGCGCTGGACCTCCCCAGATAGGCTTCCCAGTCCAGCCTCAGCTCCTTCCATTTCATTTTAAAGGATGAAGTGCTTCAAGTTTTCAAACTTACACCCCCTCAAGAGATGCCTGGGTCAATATTTGCCTCCCTCGTATGAAGTGTGAGCTGAAGCTTAACCTCAGTTTAGGAAAACCAAAATTTGAATTTGAAGATCGACCTTCATCAAATGTTAAGTATATGACTTAAAACACTGATGGTTAAAGAATGAGGAGAATCAAATGATGTTTATTGAGTGGTGTTGCAAGGCAGTGTTCAAGGGCTGGAGTGGGCTTTGGAGAACTGCCCCGCTATGAATCCTGGTTCTGCCACTTACATTGTTCCTTGTAAGAGCCATTCCCCTCCTTTAGTCACTCACTTTGTCTATAAAATGAGACTAATAAGACCTCCCCTACTTGTCTCTTTTGTGGTTAGATGGAATGTGTGCTCTGGTCTCTCCTCGAGGGTTGAAAAAAGTCAAGACATGTCTTTGCTCTCAAAGAATTTGCCATCTACTTAGGGAGACAAGGCAGGAGCAGGCAAAAAGTTAATTAGTAGCAAAAGATTAAAATAACAATCCAGAAAACAATAGAAACGATGTCAAAGGCTGTATGAGATTAATTGCCCAATGACTTCTTTCCCCAGTAAGAATTCAAAGAAAGGAGAGCTTTCAAGTTCGGGACTTCTACCAAATTCATCATCCTCTGAAGGGGGATCCTCCCTGCTCCCCTGGCCACATCCTTAAGAGTATCTGGCTTTGGACCTGGGCTTCCCGTTATTGGTTGCATTATCTCATCTCCCTATTAACAAAGTTGTGTTCACACAAATATCCCCCAGAACACAGGACAATTGCTCCAAGTAATAAGGGATCTTCAGGTCTCTTTTGATTGCAAGTAGCAAAAATGCAACTCAATCCAGCTTTGAAATGTGAGTTTATAGGTTCACTGGCTGAAGAACTCCAGGGGCGCAATTCCTGGGTACAGGCTCCATGGCTCTATGGGTCAAGTTCAAGGGCTCGCCAGGACTGTGGTTCTCTCCCTCCCTTCCATCTACTTTCTTCCTGGGCTGGGGTGCTGGTTGCCCTTCAGGCCAACTCTCTCCACAGCTGGTGACCAGAGATGAGCGCCAGGCCCTCCCGGGACTGTGACCTAGGGGATGGGGACAGGTGAATGGTATTACCGAGACCCTAGGGAGGAAAAGATTCTGAGCTGACACAATTGCAGGCCTGTCTGCTTAAAGGCAAACTGAAAGTGTGCAAATTAATATTTTCTGTTTATCGGTGGAAATAGAGGAAATTGTAGAAGAAGGTTGTGCTCTGATGCCTGTGCAAGCTGAGTGTGTGGTGCCTACGTGTGGTGTGGTGTGTGTGGGGTATGGTGGTGGTGGTGTGGTGTGAGTGGCGTCGTGGGGTCGGTGGGCGTGTAAGAAGTGTATGCGTGTGAGGGTGTGTGTGCGTGTGCAACGTGGGTATGTTTGAGATGTGTGCGTGGCGTGTGTGTGGTGCGGTAGGCATTTGTGTGGCATGCGCGGCCTGTTGTAGGGACGCGGGGGTCATCCCCCTGGCCCTGGGTGCCCGGCGTCCTCGTGTCGGGAAGGCGGTGGCCAGTGGGGCCCCGCTGGCCGCTCCTGCCCCGGCGGCCCCGGCGCTGGCGGGCGCCCTCTTGCGGCCGTAAGGACGTGCAGCGGGTCGGGTCCAGGCGCCGGGTTGGGGCCCCGGGGTGGCTCCAGGCTTGAATGCCGCCTGCTCCCCACCCGAGGTGCAGTGTCCGGCAGCCGGGCGCCTGGGTTAGAGACGGCCACCGGCACTGAGTGGGAGGGAGGACCCTTCCCCAGCCGGCTGCGCTGTCGGGGCCGTGCTGACCTCCACCACGCTGGGCAATGCGCGATCTCCTGCGGGGTCCCGCGGGGCAGGGGACCCGCCAGACGTCTCCGCACTCGGGTCTGGGGGACGTCTCGCTGCCGGAGGCCTGCTTCTGCCACGGGAACCCAGGCCCCAGCCCAGCGTCCTGCACTGCCTGGCCCTGTCCCGCGGACTCGCCGCACCCACTGCCCCCGCCCGCGTTCGTGCAGGAGCCCGGCGCCTTCCCTGGATTTCCAGTCGCTTCCAGGGGCGGGATGATCGCCTCTGAATAACCCGCCAAAGCGTGGAGGGAGTGAAAGGGGGTCTCAGTGCAGCCTGCAGAGGAGGGGACAGGATTTCTTGGGGATTCCGAGGGAGGGATTCTTCCTAGAGGACTGAGTTCTCCAGGAAGGGCTGAAGGGGGGGCAGGCCTGTGCTGGGAGGAGCTGGAGGTTCCAGGGAGAGAGAGGGGTACACTCAGAGCCTCAGAGCCGGGGTGGGCTGGCCTGTGCTGGGAGGAGCTGGAGGTTCCAGGGAGAGAGAGGGGTACACTCAGAGCCTCAGAGCCGGGGTGGGCTGGCCTGTGCTGGGAGGAGCTGGAGGTTCTGGGGAGAGAGGGGCACACTCAGCGTGGGGGTGGGGGTGGGGGTGCTGGGGCAGAAGGAGGGAATCGCTGTGTGGTGGGCGGAGTATCACGAAAGGCCTGGGGGGAGTCTGGGGGGACACCATCCAGGGCTTTACGTGCTAGACCCATATGCTTACTTGGCCTCAGTTTCTCTCCCTAGGAATAAGATTTTTGATTGAACCACAAGCACCGCTGAAGTAGGCCACAAGGCCAAGGGCGGGGCCCTGTGGTAGAAAAGCGCTTTAAACATCATTGCCTTTTTCACGGGCTTCTTGGGAGAGGGTGCTAGAAACCTTACACTTCAAGAAGAAAGTTCCCCAAGCCAGAGTGAATAAAACAGAAGGCAGGCTGGGAACACACCACACTGCCGTGTGTAAAAGCTCTTCCTTCATTCTCTTCAAAGCACACACGGGGTCAGGGATGCTACAGAGAAAGCGGAGACAGTGGGCTCAGCTCCTAAACTGCAGGACGTGCAGTCAGGTGGGCGCCTGGGACCCAGCATCCTGAGAGGTATCTCTACTAGGCGTGTAGTTAGTGTGCTTGCAACCCGGAGGAAAAGGAGAATTCGCTCTTCAGAGAAGGCCAGGGAATTGCACAGGAGAGCTGGACAGGGAAGAAAAGTTCATCTGGTAGCCTTGGTCCTTCCAGATGGAAGCAGGAAGTCCTAGGAGGTGTGGTTAGTACCATCCCCTCACCCACCAGGGAGGCCAGAGGGGCCTGTCACCCTGAAATCGTGCACAGACAGGATGTTGCCGGAAAGTCCTACAAGGAACGGTTTGAATTGGGTATCTGGACTTTGGGCCCTTTCCAATTCTAAAACTTCTGGTTCATGTGTGTGAATATAACGTTAGCAATACTTCCCACCACCGCCACCAAAATCAAATGAGTTCCGGTGTTTTATGACCCTCTCCCTAGGAGACACTGTACCCACACTCATCCCACTCGCCTATATCCCCGCTGGACCATGAGGTCAGTGAACAAGATTGTTCTGTGTCCAAACCCCCGCTTCCAGGACAGAGTTTGGTGTGCACATAGCAGGCCTCCATGAGTAAGGAATGAATGAATGAAAAGGCCAATCTGCAGGGTGTTCAAAAGATAGAGGCAGTAAAAACCACTGAGCTCTTTCATAACAAGAACAGCTTTGAATACTAATTCTGTCTCCATGTTCACGATGCTCAAAGGCTTCTCAACAGCAAGAAATGGGCAAGGTGGTTTCAGGTATTTTGCTAGTTTGAGGGAAGCCAGGGAGGAACTTGGTCAATGATACACAAATATGGAGTCCCAGGCCTGTGGGTATCCTTTCAAGCAACATCCTGGTCTCAGGCAGCATTATACTTGGGTCGTCACAGAAGTTTTGAGACTGTGTGATGGTCTATTATTTCACTTGCAAGAGGCACAGTCATCCTTTCTGATTCACCCCTGGAAGTTTCAACTTGCTGAGCTTATAGCTGCTGCTGAGAGGGCTTCCTTTGTTTCCAACTGCACAGATTTTATATTTCTTGACTTTATGGATCTCAAAACTTTTGTGTTTTTTTTAAATTATTTTTTATTGAGTCATAACTGTGTACAATAATTCAGTCATGGAGTACAGTGTGTGGGCTTCCCATACAATCGGAGATATTTTTATCAACCTGATTAATATAACATTCATGATATTTTCTCATTTACTATGTGAAAACAATTTTGTGGATCTCAAAACTTTTGTAATGGCCCACATACATGAAGCATTCCACAGATGAAACTAAATCCTATCCTTTTTTTTTTTTTTTCTTTGAGTTTCATCATGTCACCCTTGGTAGAGTGCTGTGTTGTCACAGCTCACAGCAACCTCCAACTCTTGGGCTTAAGTGATTCTCTTGCCTCAGCCTCCCAAGCAGCTGGAACTACAGGCACCTGCCACAACCCCAGGCTAATTTTTTGTCATTGTTGTAGTAGTTGACATGTTGTTTTCAGCAGTCCTGAGCTTGGTTCAAACCTAGCAGCCCCAGTGTACATGGCCAGTGCCCTAACCACTGAGCTATAGGTACTGAGCCTGAACTCTATCTTAGGGAAAAAAACATTCCACAAAGAAAACGGGAGTGACTTCTCGCAGCTTTGCTGCAGGTGTGGAATCCCTAGATTCGGCTTCATCTTCCCTCCTTGGGCTTCCTCCTCCAAGTGTGGTCCCCCCACAACTGCAGTATTAATGTGGGAGCTTGTTAGCAATGAAGAGGCTCATGCCCGCTTTCTAACAAGCCCGGATGGGTGATTAGTACCCTCATTACAGATTAAGAGGTACCATCCCGCAGTGCTGATTCAAAGCCAGGTCTACACATCCAGCCATCTGCATCGGTCTGCATTGCTGCAACTCTGGGGATGGTTGGTGGGCTAGGGGCATGGGGACTCTGCTCGTAACCCTTGTGGAGCTTTTTTCTCAAGCCATTGCTCTGCTCCCATCTCTCTGATGGGCCCTGACGCTTCTGGTAAAGTGCTCCTCCTCATGTCAAATTAATTCTGTAAAACTGTTTTGCTAACATGGTTGAAGTTCAAAAGGCATTCCTAATGAGCTGCTTCATTAAAAGGGAAGAGCTATGCCTGTCTTCCTGGCCTCTTGGACGGGCATCCCAGCATGTTTCCGGCATGATCGTGGAGCAAAAGGGAGAGCCTGCAGCAGGCTGGAGAGTGCCGGGGTGCGGGAGGTGGAGGGGTCCTAGAAGACTGTAGTTCCTTCCTTTCACCTGACAGCAGGCATATGCAGGCAGAGTGGGCAGTAGTTGCTGAATTTATGAGACAACAGTAGCTGGTCCAAGAGGTAAAATGCAGATTCAGGCTTCTTACTGTGCACGGCCACCCCTGGCTGTGCCCTCTGCAGGGATCACTGGCACTTTTTCTTTGTCCCACAAGTTTAAAGTTCTCAGGCAGATTTTTTGTTGTTCTTTTATCTTCTCTCTATTCATAAAAGCAATTTTCAATTTATCCGATTGGAGATCACAAGTTGATTCCTCAGATATGAAAAACAAATTGATCATCATAAATAATCTTACATACCGTCTACTCCAGCTGCCCATCAAAAGTGTGAGCCCTTCCTGCAACATTCCCGCATCACAGATGTCTGCCCTTGCTCACTTCCGGGAAAGGGTTAGCTCATAACTCCACCATGAGCTCTACGGGGTCATACAGTCGTTTTTTTTCCTTTTACTTAGTTGAAATATGCCTCCCTTGACATATACAAACACAAAATAAGTATCAAAAGTATATGCAATTACATTTCAAGTATGCTTGCCAACAGCAAATGTCTCTTCATTCAGAAGAAGGAAGGGGCCAGAACACAGGCACAGCTGTAAAACTGGGTGAGATGTGGTGGGTACAGTGGATGGGCAGAAGCAATACTGGGTTGGGGGTGAGCTTGAATGAGCAAGAGAGAAAACGAGCATGATGCATTTGGGGAACATAAGGATTCCCCATGAAAAGGATTTGTGAGGCTCTGGACATCTCTAAACTCTGTCATTTATCACCCCTAATAGGTGATGCTTTGTATTTCCTATGCAGTGAAAAGACAGCATAGCAAACAAGTGTGTGAAAGTGGCTATAGAGGGCTGTCATCTTCCAATTAGATATTTCTGGGGTTTTGTCTTAAATTTGGAGTGACCGCTAGTTATTAAAATCTATGGGCAGGGAGCGCCCTCTTGTGCCTCACAGGGGCCAGTGCAACTCTGTAAAATGAGCATTACCGAGCTACAAAAGCTGCAGGTGTGTTAGACCCAGGGTGACTTCAAGGGTTGTGTGACTCCTGTTCAGGGGAAGGAGGAGGGTCAGGGGTTTAGACAGGAGGAGTCAGGGAGCAGGGGTAGCACTCAAGTCTCTGAACTTCCAAGTCATGTGGCCTTTTATTTTATTGTATTTACTGTATCATTGTATTTCACTCTGACACAGACCCCTTTCTTTGCCGCTCATTTACATGAGGACCCAGTCACCCTTTTATCCCTTCATTTGCTTCCCGTTTTCTCCATTCTCTGCTCTGATCTGCGCTGATCACCGCAGACAGCACTGCTATGTTTGTCCGCAGGATAGCAGACATGAAATGTGTGTGGACGTCCTGCTGTTGTCACTTAGGCAAGGGCTGCTGTGCTTGACAATCTAGCGCATGTCCCCATGTTCCCCCCCCCCCAGCATCATGGTTCAGGTCATCACGCTGCCTGAGTTTGTGTGCCTGGGTTTACTACTCACAGTTCCTGCCTTTCCTATACACCCTACTTGATGAGCACCCCAGATGTATCCACGTCCCCCCGTCCTCCTCCCTGACAGCACCACAGCAGCAGATGTTCTCACAGAGGCCTCCCTTCAGGACACGTATAATACTTGGAGGCTGAGATACACCCCCACGTGAAACTGCCAGGTCACAGCAACATAATATACCATGCTCCTTCAAGTACTATTAGCTCTCTCTCCGGAGTAGCTGCTTCCATGACACTTCTCTGATTTCCTGTGTTCCCTCCAACACTTGACATTATCCAGCCTTCCAATCTTTTTCCACTCTGTTATGTGCAAAGTGGTTTTATTCCACATTCTGATTTTTTTAGTTTGTATTTATAGGCTCACTAATGAGCTGAGGCTCCCTTCTTATAGCCAATAGTCATTTGAGTTTTATATTTATTTATCTATTTTTTATGTGATGAAACTTTTTTTTAAATACATGTATTTTATTATTCTTTATTACATTATTTCCCCCACCCCCACCTCCCAGTGGTAAGACAGAATTGATTTACAGAAAAGAATACAGAAAACACTAAAGCTCCTGGTAGAGGGAGAGAATTCAAGTGGGGAGAGAGAAGCTCTCTCCATTCCTCTCCGGGTCTTTCCCTGTCTCCTCCTTTAGGCCTTTAGCCTTAGGG